>JXCR01106569.1:40605-63350 GCA_002079205.1 Phalaenopsis hybrid cultivar
GGCTCGTTAGTTAAGAAACGAATACGAACAGTGATTTCACGAACAATTTCGAACACGAGCATATTTCAAACAAATTAAATTTCAAATGAACCAAACACGAGCACAAACTCTGTTCGTTCGTGTTCGGTTCGTTTACGCCCCTAGGGCTAACAATAGTATGAACCCCTTTATGTGGGCCCCACTAATCCTAGTCCGCTTGAACACAAAAAAATCAAAATCGAATATAATTAACATCAAGAAAAAAATATTTAACTTTTAAATATTAATTAATTAAATTAAAACCTCCTTATTGGTAAATTTTAACTCTTAATTAAACTAAAATTCAAACTTTATGGTCTATAAGACATCACCCAGCCATACATAAATTAGATTGTTAGCTAGCCCACTATGTTCAATTTAGGGGTGTCTAATCAGGTTCATAGNGTTATTGGTAAATTTTAACTCTTAATTAAACTAAAATTCAAACTTTATGGTCTATAAGACATATCACCAGCCATACATAAATTAGATTGTTAGCTAGCCCACTATGTTCAATTTAGGGGTGTCTAATCAGGTTCATAGGTTAGGTTTGACTCTGATCCAAATTGATCTGAATCTGACCTAAATATAAAATTGGTCAGCATGTCCAACCCAAACTTGACCCGCCTTCAATCCTTCAACCCGAACCTGACCTGTATAATAAGTTTAATAGAAGGTATAATAGCTATTTGGGTTTATTTTGGGTTTAATGTTGGGTTGACGGTTTGATTTTGAGTCAATTTTAGGTTAATTTTGGATTAGCGGGTGAGCCTGAATTTACTCAAAAAAATAAAACAGGTTAGGATTTATAACTTGAATTAATCCCAAAAATTATATGAGTTAATCAAAGCCCAAATTTTTTTAGTCGAGTTGGCGTATCAAGCCAATTTTTTGATACCTCTACCTAGAATTTGGTTAGAGAGGTGGTGGTTGATTGATGGATCATTTCTATTTTTAATGATGCTTACTAGCTTAGAACTATTAATGAGATGAATATTTGCTCATTAGACTTAATGTTAGGGCTACTTTTTAGTGGTCTTTATGCATTTTTCCAATATGAGATCATGCTTAATAAAACAAACACTAATATTGAACCAAAACTAATGAACTTTCCTACATGAGCTTTATTCGTGCTTATGCCCTGCCCCAAAACATGACCTAATTGAATGTGTGACTTGTCACCCATTGGTGCTAAGATTATGTGAGCATGCATATACCTATTTTTACTGTGTTATGTGCCTACTAACTTTTATTTGCAAATTAGTTAGGTTCCTTCTAAGAATTTTCATTGTAGTTTGAATAGAAGTAGGATTAGGCTCTATGGGGTTTATAATAAGTGAGGATAGATCATGTGGCCTGATGATGCCTGTTGAAGCCAAGAGGATTCAGATCACAAAGAACTACATCAAGACAAACCTAAGGAAGGCAAATTGAATGATGAAAGATGAGAAGAACTATAAGCCATCCTTGTAGTATGTCAACATGTACTTACATGGCAGATAAACGAGGGATATGGAGTAGATCGGTTCCTGATTAATTGGTGCCACATAGAGTTTGTATTGCATGCCAAATGAACAGCTTGAACTTGCTACCAACAAACCCGTAGGTTGTTCTTAATAAATCAGGATTCGTTGTGTGTCTGGGGCAAATAGGCAAGCTGCCAAACTTAGCTTTCTTGGGACACATTTGACTAGTGTTGGTGAGTGTGCCGCTTAATTGACTTGATGCAAACTAATTCACATATTAGTTTTGTGGGTTAATGGGTGTGTCTCGAGCTACCAAGAATTTGCCTATGAATCACCTCTATGGGTTGACGGTTATGGGTTTAACATGTTGGGATTTTTTGTGTAAATTTTGAAAGAAATAAGCATAATTATTCTCAGTCTTAGTTTTACCTACTATCCCTCTAAATCTTTTTTTATATATTAATCTTCTTATCTTTTATAACTTGTCAACTTTCTTACTAATAGCTTACTAATGTATTTATATAAATATGTAGCACGAATCTCAAGCAAATGAATGGTTCAAGAAATAGACGTGGATGATCGGACGATCAAGCATGTTGACGATTGTTTTGGATGAATGCTAGCAAACGAAGCACCTGTTCAAACGATCGCCAGAAGATATCAAAAGAAGCTCCCGTGGAATGATAGTCAGCCTTCATGACGATCAATCGAGGTGAGGGTGGGGGTGGGGGGACACTCGTTCGGACTAATTATTGATCGAGCTAAGGCTTACTGGACAATTAGCAACCCTCATCGATCGAATTGACTCTCGATCTTACTACATGTAAATAATTTTGTAATTACCAAAAAGTTCCCTTAAAAATTTAATAAGGAGAAGACTAATATCTACCTTTTTTTAAAATTGGGAACTAGGCCTACAAATAAAGGTCAATATCATGAATAAGACCATTTCTTTTTTCCTGCTCTCTCTCAAATCACTTCCTACTCGAACGTTCCTCTCATTAACTGTGTTTCTCAAACACTTTTGGATACAATAAGTACGTAAGTTATATCAAAAACATGTGAAATGAAAGAATGATTCTAATCATTTTAAACAATGCAACATAATCAACTCTCTTCGCTTCATTGTACTCATTTTAATCATTTTCACATTTTTAAGCTAAAAATTCGAGTAATTTAATATTTTAATATATAAATAATAATTTTTTTAGAATACTACGTAAAGGTTAAAACGTCATCTGCTGACGTCATCTCATGACGTCACACATGAGAGTATCATTAAAGCTGACCTCGCACACGCTTGAGTCCTCAAGCCTACCGACTGCGGGTCAAATACTAACTCTCCATAATTCTCTCCCAGGTCTTTATTTAACAAAGCCAAGCATCCATGTCTCCATATATAAGCATACATAAACTCCATGATTCGAGAGCAGGAGAGCTGGGATTCTTTAATGGCGCAAGAGGAGAAGAGAGATCAAGGAAAGGAAAGGGAGGAAGAAGGCGAAGATGACGAGAAGATGAAGAACTTTCATAGGCTTATGGAGAGGATTCGAGCAACGAGGGAGCTGTGGAAGGCAGCAGCGCCGACGGAGAGGCCGAGGAAGCCGGAAAAATTGCTGTGGAAGCCGGCGTTTGAGTGGGAGGATTTCGCATCGAAAGGGAGCTCGGAGCTTAGAGACGATGGGATGAGTAGCCATGAGGAGAACTTGGAAGATGGAAAGGATTGCTCTCTTGATCTCAGACTTGGGTTGTAATCTTGGAAATTTTGTCAATCTAATGTTTTCTTGCAATCTTGTTAAGGCTGTAAAAATGACTTTTTATTCATGAACAACTTGTGCTCGACTCGTTCGTTAAGTAAGAGCCAAACATGAATAATTTTTTTAATCCTTTATATATATATTGGTCGTATAGGAAAAAAGATTTGTTTGTTTGTATTCTACTCGTTTTGGCTTGAAATATATATATATATANTTCGACTCGTTCGTTAAGTAAAAGAGTCAAACATGAATAATTTTTTTAATCCTCTATATATAAATTGGTCGTATAGGAAAAAAGATTTGTTTGTTTGTATTCTACTCGTTTTGGCTTGAAATATATATATATATAGCCATGAGGAGCTCGCCTAATAAACTTCCGTCATTCCTTGAAATATATAATACATGTATTTAAAAGAATGACCGAAGGCTATTAGGCAAGCTCCGACCATTCCTATGCGTGTTAAATATTCGAGTACTGCACTCTACACATAGGGGGGATTCAAACCTATGACCTGAGGGGACTTACGGCCATTAGAGAGACTGTTCTGCTAACAAGTCATGTTACACGCGCGCACGCACACAAATATATATATATATATATATNGCCATGAGGAGATCGCCTAATATATATATATATATTTGAAGGAATGACCTAAGGCTATTAGGCGAGCTCCGACCATTCGTAGGCTTGCTAAATATTTACGTACCGCACCCTTATACATGGGGGAATTCAAACCCATGACCTGAGGGGACTTACGGTCTTTAGAGAGACTGTTCTACTAACAAGTCACGTTACACGCTATATATATATATATATATATATATATATATATATATATANAGAGATTCATCATATCATTGATATTTTGATAGATGAGATGATGATTCATGGATACGCTCCAAACATTGATCTTGCATGATGAGCTTTTAAGGTTGTTTTGAAGGTAATGTTTCTTGTGATAAATTGGAGAAAAAGTTATTAGGCCAATTTAGCGTCTATCTGGGATAGTTTTTTCTGCATGCTTTGTGTTTCAGAGACTGCCATAATAATTCTATTTGGGTTACTACTGCCGTAGTATTTCTCAAAAATTTTTGGTAAAAAGTTACTTTTTTTTCAATCAAGTTTTTGTGCGGTGAATGTAAGAAAATTGCTATATAATATTTTGAAAATTATAAATATTTATAATCCACATCATAACTTTCTAAGTTACTTTCTTCACAATAATCTTTATAAAAAAGTGCAGTCACAGTCCTAAATGGACCCTTAGTCTTTATTTTACTGTTTTGGAATTAGTAATGATATAAATTTCCTTTTGTCAGTTACACAGTTGGCAAGGTTTGATAACTTCGGATCAGAGATAAGAACTCGGATACAAAACAGCCTTGATGCTGGGAAATTTATAAAAGATTCAATCAGCAACAGCCANTATTCGCGAAAAAAGAGCCGTTTTGACAGCCCAAAATGTGACTGACCTCCTGTGAGTGTATTTGCTCTACCTCCTCCTCCATCAGTTATCTCTTGCCATATATTGAAATTCTGACAGTTAATGCGTCTAGGTTCTGTTTTTTGCATTTTATTATGTTTGGAAGATTTGCATGCATGTCACTGAATTTCTTTGTATATACATATCTAACATGTAGTTTTTAATTTTTATTTATATATGTATGAAATTGTGTACTTTTCTTAGAAGTTTAGTGCTGATTGGCATAAGTTCAGAAAGTGTCATTCAGTTTATTGTCCGCTCATTCACTTATCAATCACAACGCTTCTTTTCTGATTCTGTTTACAAGTAACGTTTTACGGGACAAATAAATTATTGTTATTTTTTCTGGGTTGGTATGAATATATGGCACAATTTTTATGGTAATCAAAGCAAAAGATTATCTACAATGCAGGATCAATTTATTCAGGTCTGGGCTGCAAGACATAAATTTTAGAGGGCAAGACATCTGGTTTGTTAACATAATAGTAGATGCAATTCTGGCGAAATAAAATTAATAATTTTGTGGTGCAAGATGAAGCAAAGTTATCACAAAGAAAATGTTTAGCTCGATGTACCTTATCTAAGCTTTTCCCTTTTTAAAAAAATGTCTTGATTTGGGATACCTGCTGCAAAAATTGAGTTTTTAATCTTGTGATTGGACTTTGTGTTGGGGCGCTCCTAAGATGTGATCAAGTTGCGGAAATAGGTTGGAGAGATTTGAAGTAAAATTGTGAACGTAAATGCACAAAATGAGAAAATCATAGAAAATGCAAGCTTGGACGTGGAAAAATTTGAGAACAAGAAAGGATCAAAGAGTCACGCCACACTAAGAAAATTGTACAAATTTCACTACATTTGTCTCTCCACATTTTGGAATGCTTCATAACTTTCCTCTCTTCTATCATAAACTCAAACTAACAAAACTGTAAATTTAAGTAGAGAACGGCACAAATTTGGTTAACAACATCGAGATGCTGAGATAGTGGCGTTGGGGCGTTCCAATGGGTGCTAGGCATAAGAAAAAAAGGAAAAAAATATTTTTTTGAAGGGTAGTGCCCCAAAACTTTTTAATTTTTTTGTACCTAGCACCCATCGGAAAACCCCAACTATCGTGTCCAATACGGGAGGAACACTCTTCTGTACACCCCAACAAACTCACCATCAAGCTTCAATGGTAAAATTTACAACTTTGAATGTCCAATTAATTGATACAATCAGGCTCCACATGATAATAATTTGAACTTAAAAAATTTATAATTGATGATAAAACACTCAAGTTTGGCGGCAAAAAATGAAAAAAAAAAAAATGTTGATTGAGAAGTTGTGCTCGAATGGGTAACACAGTAGTTAAAAATAAATTGATGAATCTTAAAGTATGAGTTTGAGAGTTCATTTGACAATTTTATACTAGAATGAGCCAAGCTTGAGCGAGCTCAGGCTTGGATCGTGTGTGGTTCGCTTGAAATTGCTTGTGCATGAAATTGACTTGTGTTCGAAATTGGCTCAGGAACAGTGTGTTCGTGATTTAAATATTCTTGTTCATATTCGGCTCGAAATTGACTGGTTAAAACTAATTGGAAAAAAATCAAGTGTTAGATTTGAACATGAACTAAATCTATGTAAAAGAAGCACATAACCACACGATCAATTATAATTTAAACTTTTTTTGTATATAATATTATTATATAAATAATATATAAAATATGTTAATATATAAATAATTATGTAATTTTTTTTTATTTCGAGCTAAAATGAGCTGAACACGAGCGAACAAAGAGCTATTCATGTTCGTCTCGTTTATAATTTGAGCTTTAAGCAAGCCAAACACGAGTTACTGAATGAGCCAAACACGAGCTATTTGCGAACAATGAGCTTTTTTTAATAGCCCTAATAAGAGGGTGAATTTAATAAATCTTACTAATCGTAGATGCAGCCAATCGCCCCCCGAGGGATTCTTGACTTTTGTCTCATTAGAGCATTATAATTATAATTATTTAAGTTATTTTTTCTTTGGCCTTTTCTTACCTTTTCGTTTGAAGGATGCTTAATAAAAGAGGCATTCACAAACATATCACACATTTCTTTTGTATTAAGATATGTAAATAGATAACAATTATATGGTATTTATGTAATTTTTCCTTGATAAGAATAGCCGTCTTCTTCATGTCACAAGCATGCATTTCCAATTTCATTTTCTTTGAAATTCGTGCAGTACAGTTCATATTTTGAGTCTTATATGTTGAGAACTCGATATTTTATTATATTATTAATGAATATTGAATAAAAACAATAAATTTAGGCCATGAATTAATAAAGAATGTTTATTCAACTTAGTACATGTTTTATATGTTGACAACTACTCTAATTTAATTGAATAAACATTCTTGATTAATGAATGACTTTGTAAATTTAGTGACAAATTCAACTTAGTACATGTTTTCATGAGACACTTGAGGACTTGGCATGTCCAAAATAAAAGAGTTCTAGGTTTTAGATGTTTCAAATTGATTATTAGAAAAGAGAAACAACTTCTCCAACATAGTTTTAACTCCCCATATTGACATAATTTTGCTTGACCTAACATATGTGCGTGTATGACTTCCATGTTAGACCTTTTCCTTAAGAAAAAAAATGAGGATTCAACTATTTCTGGATTAGCAGATATCGATCGCACAAATAATACCGCGAATAACGCCGATATTCAATAGATGCACAACCGCACAAATATTACACACGAATAACACCAGATGCGCGATTGCGGGGAGGGTAGAGCCGTAAAAAATTTTCTCTGAATGTGGGACACGGGATCAAACCCGTGAGTGGCTGTAATACAAAATCAAGTCAATTTATGCCGCCAGACAGCCTCGACGGAGAAAACGAACGCTAATGTCGGCGTTTTGAAAACACCCTAAAGCTATTATGCGGCGCCAAATGAGCCCTAATATTGTATCACAAATACGGTTGTAATGTGTAATGTCATATTGAATAAACAACAAAAACTTCCGATCTTCATAATTGCCGACCACCATCGACCAAAATCAGTCAACTGCCATTGACTACCACCGATTGTTCCTACTTGTCGCCGTTAGTGATCTCTGCTTGCTTACATCATATTCAAAATATGAACATAATGTATAACGCTGTATTAAAGACTTAGCGATAACTTCTGGTCTCCATAGCTACCGACCAACATGTACCACCACTGTCAGTCACCCTCGACCACCTCTGGTAGCCCCTGCTCACTGTCGTCAGCAATATATTCTTGCTAACAACATATCCCAAATACAACTGTAAAATATACCGGCACAATAAAAACTCTCAGCCTCCATAGCCGCTGTCCACCATCGAACATCGTCTGTCAGCTACCGTCAACCTCCACCGACCACATTTGTGCATCGTTCTCGGCGACCCCAACTTCCTAACATCGTATCCTAATCAGAGTAAAATATGTTAAGATTTTCATACATATTTTATATTATTTTTGATAATATTGCACTTTAAAGAAATGTATTTTTGATGTTTTGTTGCAGAAATGATGAATTAGGGTCATTGGAGCAAAAATATACAAAAATGAGCGAATTTGGAACGAAAAGGACCAAAATGTGCACAATTGAACTAGGGCACCGACGACGCTATCAACCTTGTCGACGACGAGATTTTCCCGAGACTCCAGAATTAATTCATTAAGAAGGTCCGCCGACGACGCCCTTAAGACCGCCGACGGCGAGCTCGGCGGTTATGCCCAATCAGGCTTTGGATAAGGCCAAATTTTGAAGGGATGCTTAGGTAACTTTTGTGAAAGCTCATCCACAACTTTAAAAGAATGTTTTGGACAAAAATTGAAGAACGAAGAAGTGCTAGAGAGAGTTTCTGGAGGTTAGAAAGGTTTCAATAGTGTGAAAATTGTGAGGAATTCTTCGAGAGATTGTAAGAGTAAAGGGATAGTGAGAGATTTATTCCTTCTTGCTACTTCGAAGAGGAATTCTGTGTGCTGTAAAGAAAGAAAGAGATTCAGAGGAACTTCGAGGAGTGTTATTGGAGAGAAATTAGAGATAAGCTATTTACTTGTTGTAGTTTGTATGACTTTGATTTTATATATGAATTTCGAGTTTTGTTGTGTGCCCATGAGATCTGAGTAATTTTCTCTGTCTTTCTCTTGTCTTGAGCTGTGAAATGGTGATTCCATGAGATCTGAGTAGTTTTCTCCGTCTTTCTCCTTGTCTCAAGATTTGTGAAATGGTGATATGAGTAATATGAGTAGTTTTCTCTGTCTTTCTCATTGTCTTGAGATTTGTGAAATAATGATTTGAATTGGTGAAGCCATGAAAATTTTAAGAAATTGTGATGATCTTTTCACTTCGATCTTAATTTACTTTCAATCTGACCAATTGATTTGTTAAAATATGTTGAGTTTTACAACTAAACTGAGGATTACATCCAAGATTCAGGGAGGTAAAATCCCTTGAAAGTTGGTTGAAATAAATAGGAAATAATATTATCGGGCGTAAAATTGGTAATTTTAAAGTGACTGACTAAAATCCTTAATTCGGTCATATCGTTTTAGTGCTGAAGTGTAGATGTTAGCCCTTGGCCAAAGTAAAATATGTTGAGATTTTCGTACCTCTTTTATACTTTTTTTAATGATATTGCACTTTAAAGAAATNTGTGACGTCATGAGAGGACGTCAGCAGATGACGTTTTAACCTTTATGTAGTATTCTAAAAAAAATTATTATTTATATATTAAAATATTAAATTACTCGAATTTTTAGCTTAAAAATGTGAAAATGATTAAAATGAGTACAATGAAGCGAAGAGAGTTGATTGGGATATTCTACGATGAATGTTGCATTGTTTAAAATGATTAGAATCATTCTTTCATTCCACATGTTTTTGATATAACTTACGTACTTATTGTATCCAAAAGTGTTTGAGAAACACAGTCAATGAAAGGAACGTTTGAGTAGGAAGTGATTTGAGAGAGAGCAGGAAAAAGAAATGGTCTTATTCATGATATGGACCTTTATTTGTAAGCCTAGTTCCCAATTTAAAAAAGGTGCATATTAGTATTCTCATTATTAAATTTTTAAGGGAACTTTTTGGTAATTACAAAATTATTTACATATAGTAAGATCGAGAGTCAATTCGATCGATGAGGGTTGTTAATTGTCCAGTAAGCCCTAGCTCGATCAATAACTAGTCCGAAAGTGTCCCCCCACCCCCACCCCCACCTCGGTCGATCGTCCTGAAGGCTGACTATCATTCCACGGGAGCTTATTTTGACATCTTCTGGCGATCGTTTGAACAGGTGCTTCGTTTGCTAGCATTCATCCAAAACAATCGTCAACATACTTGATCGTCCGATCATCCACATCTATTTCTTGAACCATTCATTTGCTTGAGATTCGTGCTACATATTTATATATATATAGTAGTAAGTTATTAGTAAGAAAGTTGACAAGTTATAAAAGATAAGAAGATTAATATATAAAAAAAGATTAAGAGAGATAGTAGGTAAAGCTAAGACTGAGAATAATTATGCTTATTTCTTTCAAATTTTACACCAAAAATCCTAGCANGCTACATATTTATATATATACAGTAGTAAGTTATTAGTAAGAAAGTTGACAAGTTATAAAAGATAAGAAGAAGATTAATATATAAAAAAAGATTAAGAGGGATAGTAGGTAAAGCTAAGACTGAGAATAATTATGCTTATTTCTTTCAAATTTTACACCAAAAATCCTAGCATGTTAAACCCATAATCGTCAACCCATAGAGGTGACTCATAGGCAAATTCATGGTAGCTTGAGACACACCCATTAACCCACAAAACTAATATGTGAATTAGTTTGCATCAAGTCAACTAAGCGGCACACTCACCAACACTAGTCAAATGTGGCCCAAGAAAGCTAAGTTTGCCAGCTTGCCTGTCTGCCCCAAACACACGACGACTCATGATTTATTAAGAACAACCTAGGAGTTCCTTGGTAAGAAGATCAACATGTTCATTTGGCATGCAATACAAACTGAATCTGACACCAATTAATTAGGAACTGATCTACTCCATATCCCTCATTTATCTGCAATGCAAGTACATGTTGACATACTACAAGGATGGCTTATAGTTCTTCTCATCTTTCATCATTCAATTTGCCTTCCTTAGGATTGTCTTGATGTAGTTCTTTGTGATCCAAATCCTCTAGGCTTCAACAGGCATCATCAAACCACACAATCTATCCTCACTCATTATAAACCCCATGGAATCAAATCCTAGTTCAATTCAAACTACATTAAAAATTCTTAGAAGGAAACTAACTAATTTGGAAATAAAAGTTAGTAGGAACATAGCACACTCAAAGTCGGTATGTGCATGTGCACATACTCTTAGCACCAAAGTGCTAAGTCACACGTCCTATTTGATCATGTTTAGAGGAATAAGCACGAATAAAGCACATGCAAGAAAGTTTATTAATTTTGAATCAATATTGGTGTTTGTTTTATTAAGCATGATCTCATATAGAAAATAAGTATAAAGATTACTAAAAAGTAGCCCTAACAAGAAGTCTAATGAGCAAACATTCATGATATTAATAATTCTAAGCTAGAAAACACCATTAAACATAGAAATCATCCATAATAATCACATAAATCAGCCGCCACCTCTTTAACCTAATTCTTGGTGGAGGTATCAAAAATTGACTTGATACTCCAACTNGACATAAATCAGCCGCCACCTCTTTAACCTAATTCTTGGTGGAGGTATCAAAAATTGACTTGATACTCCAACTCGACTTGAACTCGACTAAAAAAATTTGGGTTTGGTTAACCCAAATAATTTTTAGGATTAGTTTTAGTTACAAATCTTAACCTGTTTTATTTTTTGGGCCAGATTCTAATTAACATGGTTTACTCAAAATCAAACAGTCAACCCAAAATTGACTCAAATAGCTATTATACATTGTATTAAACTTATTATACAGGTCGGGCTCAAGTTGATGGATTGAAGGTGGGTCAAGTTTGGGTTGGACATTCTGACCAACTTAATATTTAGGTCAGGTTCAGANCCTTAACCTGTTTTATTTTTTGGGTCAGATTCTAATTAACCTGGTAACCCAAAATTTACTCAAAATCAAACCGTCAACCCAAAATTGACTCAAATAGCTATTATACATTGTGTTAAACTTATTATACAGGTCGGGTTCAGGTTGATGGATTGAAGGTGGGTCAAGTTTGGGTTGGACATTCTGACCAACTTAATATTTAGGTCATGTTCAGATCAATTTGGGTAAGAGTAAAAACCTGACCTACGAATACGATTAGGCAAACCTAAGCCGAATCTAGTGGGCTAGCTAACAATCTAATGTATGTGTGGTTGGTGATACACCTTCTACATCTTAAAGTTTAAATTTTAGTTTAAGTAAGAATTTAAATTTTCCAATAAGGGGGTTTTAATTTAATTAATTAATATTTAAAAGTTAATAATATTTTTTNATAAATTTTCCAATAAGGGGGTTTTAATTTTATTAATTAATATTTAAAAGTTAATAATATATTTTTTTCTTGATGTTAAGTATATTCAATTTTGATTTTTTGTGTTCAGGACTAGGATTAGTGGGACCCACATAAAGGGGTTCATACTATTCTTAGCCCCATAACCCTAGTAGGATGAACACTCCACCAATAAAGGCAAAAGTTGTCACCCTAAAGATAGCAACTAGGTTAATTTAAACACCTTGATTTGATTTAAACACCTTTTAAATTTAAAATAATGGAATTTTTGATGTGATGTGAATGATTTTAGAGATATAAATATAAAAATTAGATTTAGGCGGCATGAAATTTAAATCTTCTCAAGGCAGGGCAAAAATTTTAATCTTATTATTTATATTAATATTCTCAGTCACAAAGAACTTAATCATCTTTTATTCTATTTTTTAATTAATAATTTTAATTGATTATAACTTTTTATTGTTTTGTAATATATATATATATATATATNGCCTAGTAGGATGAACACTCCACCAATAAAGGCAAAAGTTGTCACTCTAAAGATAACAACTAGGTTAATTTAAATACCTTGATTTGATTTGAACAACTTTTAAATTTAAAATAATGAAAATTTTGATGTGATATGAATGATTAAAGTGATATAAATATAAAAATTAAGATTTAGGCGGCATGAAATATAAATCTTCTCAAGGGTAGGACAAAAATTTTAATCTTATTATTTATATTAATATACTCATTTACAAAGAACTTAATCTTTTTTAGTCTATTTTTTAATTAATAATGTTAATTGGTTATAAATTTTTATTGTCTTGTCATCAATATATATATATATATATATATNATCTTATGGCTACGTGATTAGGATTGTCAAAATGACTCTTTATTCGTGAACGGCTCGTGTTCGGCTCGCAAAACAAACGAGTTGAACACGAACACACTTTTTGAGCTCGAAATATAAACATGCCGAACATGAGCTAAGCTTGGGCTCGCTCGTGTTCGGCTCGTTTACACCCCTAATTGGTATATTAGTACACACATACCACACGATTCTTATGAATTTACAAATCTAGCATCTAAACATTGATCTTTGCATTTCCAACACTCAAATCTTTTATATCACATAACAAAACATTACTATTATTAATTTTGTTAAAGTGAAATACACTTTTTCATGCATAGGTAAAATGGTGTTAATATACATATAAAAGTTTAGCTGTTAGATATGCAAATATATAGGAATTGTGTGGCATGAATGTAAACTATCTTCCATTTTTTTGTTCAACGTTTTCCTTCTTCGTAACTGCACAAGACTCCATTCTTTCAGAATTTTTAATGCATATATTTCATTTCATGGAATTTGGCAAATTCAACCTTTTTTTCTTGTCATATTTGTTCACCAAATTCTAGTTAATTGTGAGGGACATATGGCCTAAAACCATACTAACATTGCTTATTTCAATAGTTCAAATAACTCAACGATAATATAAAGATAAGCATCTATGATTCAAGAGGTAGATGATCTCTATCAATTCGTACAATTTGAGAGGTAGGAAATCTCTCCCAAAACCTAAACCTAAGACTCGTAATCCAATCTCTTACATAAACCTAAACGTAGACATTACAAGCAAGTTTATACTCAATAATAATAATAGTAATAATGAAAGACTAAATTGTCCTTAGGCGTACAAAAGATAAATTTGCTCTTAGGCTAGACACCCTCATAACAATGTTTTCCCCCAAAAGGATATATTACTGGGAGTCCACTAGTAATTTCATCTACGATTCAAGAGATAGGCGATTTCTCCCAATTCTTACAATTTGAGAGGCAAGAAATCTCTCCCAAAACCTAAACCTAAGACTCATAATCCAATCTTTTGCATAACCCTAACTCTAGACATAACAAGTATATTTATACCGAATAATAATAATAATGATAATAAAAGACTTAATTGCCTTTAGACGTACAAAATATAAATTTGTCCTTAAGTTAGACACCCTCGTAACAGATTAATTGGAATTCATTCATTCATGTGCACTGGGGTAGAACTAGGTTATCTCCAGAGGGGCCAATTGCCTCCTAGAATTTGCAATTTCTTTATATAAAAGTAAAGTCTACTATTTTTTGTCTCTGTAGTTTAGGCAATTCATTAATTTTGCTCTCCCTTGATATATTTTTTTGCACAATACTTGAGAGAAATTAGACATTTGGTGATTTTGCCTACCATAAAAAATACTACTGGTTACGACCCTGCATGATGTGCAGTTTATGTTTGATTTGCTTTAGCTAGAACAATTTAAAAGTTATCAATATTATTTTTTATATAAAATATAAGCAAATCAAATAAGTATTTTAAAGCAATAAATTTAAGACAAATGTACGATTTACATAATGAATATAAATATAATAATAAATATTAATTATTTTGAGCTAAAATTAGCTGAATATGATCGCACAAGTTCATGGACCAGTTTTACATCGAGCACAAAATTTTTGTTTGTGTTTGAATTGCTTATATAACAAGTGATTAGATAACTAGTGCTTTCAACAAACAAAACACAAGTGGTTTTTGAATATATATATATANATATGATAGACCACCAACAAATTTTCATCATCTGACACAAATTTCGGAGCATGACAAGAATCTCAATATATTATTTTGAGCGAGCGATGTTCAAACCTTGATAAAAACTCATTCAGATTTCCGATTTCAACAAATTTATAGTCAAACGGATCAGCTCGATGAGACAGATCTAATGATATCAAGATCATTCCAATCTGAGTCAAATCAAGCCTGAATCAAGTCATTAAATCATGCTTGGATGATTTTTTAACACATTTGGAATGTCAAACGGTTGTTGAATATGACAAGTTTATAGTTGAATCAAGCGTCTCGACAAGAAAAATCCAACGAGCTTAAGATTGTGCAATTCTGAAATCGTTAAGACACTCAAATGTCCATTAAGGGGAGACTTGAAGCTTCAGAGGGAACTGGAAGCTCTGAGAAGGAGCTGAAGTCCAACACCATCATGAACGTAGTCGACCATCGTCGATCGCCATCGACCACCACCTGCCGTCGTCGACACTTGTTGATCGTTGTCATCTATTATCGATTGTCATTGTCGATCTCAAACAATCATCGTCTTTCACCACCAACCAGACGTCGTTAGTCATCGTCGTGGGACATGAACTCATCACTACGGTCCATGCGTCAACAACAACATGTGTAATTCATAGCTCGTGCAACTCTGACTCTGGCCCCCACGGCCTATGGACGTTATTCATACTCGCCCCTACTATTTATCTGGTTCACAACTCGTACAACTCCCGAATATGGCCCCCGCGGTCTACAGACGTCATTCATACTCGCCCAAACGACCTACGTGGACATCAACTCATGCAGTTCCCGACTCCAGTTCTCGTGGCCTACGTATATCATTCATAATCGCCCCTACGACCTACGTGGCTCACAGCCCGTGCGACTCCCGACTACGCCCTCAGCGGTCTTCGAACGTCATTCATACTAGCCACTACGGTCCATGTGGTCCAAAACTCCAGTAACTGCTTCCTACAGTTTATTTGGTCAATCAACGCTTTTGTAACAACCATCTACAACACTAATGATAGACTACTACATTCACAACAATCAACAATGACATTTGCAACATGCTGTCACTAAAGACTGTAGCTAGATTATAATTACATAATTTTGTAATTTCATCTTTCTTAATTTTCGAGAAGAATATACCTGTGTACTCATCATTCATAGTGGATTATTCCAACTAGGCTAAGCCCCCTAGTTTTTCACCTTTACGAGTTTTTCATGTAAAAAGTTGAGTTAGTCTACTCCTGCTTACTTCTCTTCTTTTATCTATGTGTGTATTGAATTCTCGTGTAACACTAAGACAATAATTCATTACTCTACAACCACGAATTTTCTAGCACGCATATATATATATATATATATATNTAAACTTAATAAACTTTCTTGCATGTGCTTTATTCGTGCTTATTCCTCTAAACATGATCAAATAGGATGTATGACTTGGCACTTTGGTGCTAATAGTATGTGCACATGCACATACTGACTTTGAGAGTGTTATGTGACAACTAACTTTTATTTGCAAATTAGTTAGTTTCCTTCTAAGTGTTTTTAATGTAGTTTGAATTGAACTAGTATTAGATTACATGTGGTTTATAATGAGTGAGGATAGCTTGTGTGGTCTGATGATGCCTCTCGAAGCCCAGAGGACTTGGATCACAAAGAACTATATCAAGACAATCTTAAGGAAGGCAAACTGAATGATGAAGGAAGAGAAGAACTATAAGCCATCCTTGTAGTATGTCAACATGTACTTACATGTCAGATAAATGATGGTTATGGAGTAGATCGGTTCCTGATTAATTGGTGCCAGATTGAGTTTGTATTGCATGCCAAATGAACATCTTGATCTTGTTACCAAGGAACTCCTAGGTTGTTCTCAATAAATCATGGGTCGACGTGTGTTTGGGGCAAATAGGCAAGCTGGCAAACTTAGCTTTCTTATGCCACGTTTGACTAGTAATGGTTAGTGTGCAGCTTAGTTGACTTGATACAAACCGATTCACATATTAGTTTTGTGGGTTACCCATCATGAATTTGCCTATGAATCACCTCTATTGGTTGACGGTTCTGTCTTTAACATGCTAGGATTTTTGGTGTAAAATTTGAAAGAAATAAGCATAATTATTCTCAGTCTTACTTTTACCTACTATCCCTCTTAGGGTCCGTTTGGGGCAGCTTATAAGTGCGAGCGGCGTTTTCAAAACGTCGTCGTACCGTTTGGTTCGCACTTTTCGTCAGCTTATCCGAAACTGCGTTTGAGTTTTTACAATAAACGCAGGCCGCGGGTCGACCCCTGCAGCCAGCCCGCGGGCCGCGTTTCAGGATAAACAGCTTATCATGAAACGCACAAGCTGCCCCAAACANTCTGCATGTAAATATTTCCTTTCTTACGTGAAATATGATTAATTAGTACAACTTATTTTAACTTCTGTCTAATTAAGGAGTATTGATAGAATATTAAGTTAATAAAAGTTGCTAATTAGATTATGAATTAATTAACAATGAATTTGTAAATGTCAAATTTTACACAACTCTTCATATTCTCACCCAAACACTCATCTTGCTTAAACTGAAAGAAAATAAATAAATATATAAACTCACCTCACTTCCTTCTCGTCAACTCTCACCACCTTTCTACCTTCTATTAATGTTTTGGAATATTTACAAACATGTCACTTATTTTCTATGTTTTTACATATTTAGACATTAAAATTTCATTACATATTTAATTGAAGAGATAAAATTCAAATGTTAGATATGTAAATACATAGGAATTGGGTTGTATGCATGTAAATGTCCCTCAATTTTTTGACAAAGGTAAAAATATTTTCTAGGCCTCCACAAGCATAAGATTCGTTGAAACGGTTTTTTGTCACCNAAACTGAAGCACCTTGTTTGAATGATCGGCAGAAGGCGTCAGGAAAAGCTCTCACAGGGCAGTAATTAGCCTTCAAGACAATCGACTTAGGGGCACTATTTCAAACTGGTTACCGATCGAGTCTAGGCATACCGGTTGATCGACAACCCTCATCGATCTAATCGGCTCTCGATTTTTATTATATGCAAATAATTCTATAATTGTTAAAAGTTTCCCGAAAATTTAATAATGAGGGGGTAATATGTAATTTTGTAATATTCTGATCTAGGCCTATAAATAGAGGTTCATGTCAATGCAACATTCATCATAGAGAATATCTCAATCAACTCTTTACACTTCATTATACTCAATTTAATCATTTTCACATTTCTATGCTAAAAATTAGAGCAATTTTAACTTTTTGATATTTTTTTTTTATTTATTTATTTTGTAAATTTGAGCTTTAAAGAAAAAAAAAAAGGTTAATACGTCATCTGCTGACGTCCTCTCATGACGTCACGCAAAAGCTGACCTCACACACGCTCTAGTCATCATGCCTACCGACGGCGGGTCAAAGCCTAACTCTCCATAATTCTCTCCCAGGTCTTTATTTAACAAAGCCAAGCATCCATGTCTCCATATATAAGCATACATAAACTCCATGATTCGATAGCAGGAGAGCTGGGATTCTTTAATGGCGCAAGAGGAGAAGACAGATCAAGGAAAGAAAAGGGAGGAAGAAGACGAAGAGGGCTATAAGATGAAGAAATTCTATCGGCTTATGGAGAGGATTCGAGCAACGAGGGAGCTGTGGAAGGCAGCGGCGCCGACAGAGAGGCCGAGGAAGCCGGAAACATTGCTGTGGAAGCCGGCGTTTGAGTGGGAGGATTTCGCGTCGAAAGGGAGCTCGGAGGTTAGAGACGATGGGATGAGTAGTCATCAAGAGAATTTGGAGCATGGAATGGATTGCTCTCTTGATCTCAGCCTTGGATTGTAATCGAATATTATATGCATCACATATGTAGGATCTGTCAATGTAATATTTTCTTGCAACCATGTCAGGGCTGTCAAAATGATTTATTATTCGTGAATAGTTTGTGTTCAACTTATTCAGTAAGTAAATGTGTAAAATACGAATAATTTTTTTATACTGAATATATCAATGAGTTGTATGCGAAAAAGATTTATTTGTTCGTGTTCTGCGAGTTTGGACTTGAAATATGTAAGGGTGACTCTAGCTCGAGAACATATTGGATGATACATTGGTTACTACTGGCAATGACAATCATTTTACCAGCTTATTAGCTTGCTCCTACCATAGAACTAGAGGCAGAAGCAAGACCAAATTGACTCGCTATTGAGCCACCTGATACTATGTATTTCAACATTGTTAGACTTTTTATTTTAGTATCTAATGTATTTTTCTGTTTTTTTTTTTTTAAGTTTTGGAACCATTTGTGATTTTTTGTGTGGGCAATGTGTCATGCTTGGGCCCTCTCACATATAGTATTTGTATCTTTCTTTATATTTAATATATTAGCCTTTTTGGGCTTTCAATATGTGNATATATATATGATAGACCACCAACAAAATTTTATTATCTGACACAAATTTCGGAGCATGACAAGAATCTTAAGATATTATTTTGAGCAAGGGATGTTCAAACCTTGATAAAAACTCATCCAGAGCTCTGATTTCAACAAATTTATAGTCAAACAAATCGGCTCGATGAGACAGATCTAATGATATCAAGATCATTCCAATCCGAGTCAAATCAATCCTGGATCAAGTCATTAAATCATGCTTGGATGATTTTCGAACACATTTGGAATGTCAAATGGTTGTTGAATATGACAACTTTATAGTCCAATCTAGCGTCTCGACAAGAAAAATCCAACGAGCTTAAGATTGTGCAATTGAAATCGTTAAGACACTCAAATGTCCATTAAACCTATTTTGATCGAAAGAAGCTTTCCGGTCCGTCCGATCAAAATGATTTTTATTCATGCATTAATGACACCCATAATACTATAAATAGAGTCTCACCCCTCACGTGAGGTGAGACTTGAAGCTTCAGAGGGAATTGGAAGCTCTGAGAAGGAGCTGAAGTCCAACACCATTCTGACCGTAGTCGACCATCGTCGATCACCATCGACCACCACCTGCCGTCGTCGACACTCGTTGATTGATGTCATCCACTATCGATTGTCACTGTCGATCTCAAACAATCATAGTCTTTCACCACTAACCAGACGTCGTCAGTCATCGTCGTGGGACATGAGCTCATCACTACGGTCCATGCGTCAACAACGACATGTGTAATTCATAGCTCGTGCAGCTCTCTGGCCCCCGCAGCCTACGAACGTTATTCATACTCGCCCCTACGATCTATCTGTTTCACAGCTCGTACAACTCTCGAATATGGCCCCTGTGACCTACAGACGTCATTCATACTCGCCCAAACGACCTACGTGGACATCAACTCATGCAGTTCTCGATTCTAGTTCTCGTGGCCTACGTATATCATTCATAATCGCTCCTACGACCTACGTGGCTCACAGCTCGTGCGACTCCCGACTAAGGCCTCAGCGGCCTTCGAACGTCATTCATACTCGCCACTACGGTCTATGTGGTCCAAAGCTCCAGTAACTGCTTCCTACAGTTTATTTGGTCAATCAACGCTTTTGTAACAACCATCTACAACACTAATGACGGACTACTACATCCACAACAATCAACATTGACCTTTGCAACATGTTGTCACCAAGAATTGCAGCTAGATTATAATTATATAATTTTGTAATTCCAACTTTCTTAATTTTCGAGAAGAATGGACCTGTGTACTCATCATTCATAGTGGATTATTCCAATTAGGCTAAGCCCCCTGGTTTTTCCCCTTTAAGAGTTTTTCACGTAAAAAATTAAGTTGTCTCCTCCTGCTTACTTCTCTTTTTTTATCTATGTGTGTATTGAATTCTCGTGCAACACTAAGACAAGAATTCATTACTCTACCACCACGAATTTTCTGGCACGCATATATATATATATATATATATATATATATATATATATATATATATATATATATATATATATATANTGACCACCACCTACCACATCTCACCTACCGCTCATCTCCCACCCACCTACCTCACACCTACCTCCCACTTACTACCCTCTTACTTCTATAAATAGAGAGGGTGTGAGGACTAGGAGAGCAAATGAAGAGATATTAAGCTACCACAAAGGAGAAGAGAATAGCTAGAGAGCTAGAGAGGAGGAGAGTATCTTGAGGCCTTGTATCAAGGTGTCGCTTGAGAGGGGGGCCACAGAAGGAAGATGAGGGCTCATCTCTATGTATAAGCTATGTATTATCCATTTCTTTTGCCTTAGTGANGAACTGAAGTAACTTGTTCGAATGATCGGCAGAAGGCGTCAGGAAAAGCTCTCGTAGGGCAGTAATTAGCCTTCAAGACGATCGACTTACGGGCACTCTTTCAAACTGGTTAACGATCGAGTCTAGGCATACCGAATGATCGACAACCCTCATCGATCTAATCGGTTCTCAATTTTTATTATATGCAAATAATTCTGTAGTTGTCAAAAGTTTCCCGTGAAAGTTAATATTAATGGAGTAATATGCAATTTTGTAATATTGTGACTTAGGCCTATAAATAGAGGTTCATGTCAATGTAACATTCATCATAAAGAATATCTCAATCAACTCTTTACGTTTCATTATACTCAATTTTATCATTTTCACATCTATGCTAAAAATTAGAGCATTTTTAACTTTTCAATATCTTTTTTTATTTATTTATTTTGTAATGTGTAATAAAAAAAAGGTTAATATTTCATCTGCTGACGTCCTCTGATGACGTCACGCACGAGAATATCATTAAAGCTGACCTCACACACGCTCGAGTCATCATGCCTACCGACAGCGGGTCAAAGCCTAACTCTCCATAATTCTCTCCCAGGTCTTTATTTAACAATGCCAAGCATCCATGTCTCCATATATAAGCATACATAAACTCCATGATTCGAGAGCAGGAGAGCTGGGATTCTTTAATGGCGCAAGAGGAGAGGAGAGATCAAGGAAAGGAAAGGGAGGAAGAAGACCAAGAGGACGAGAAGATAAAGAACTTCTATAGGCTTATGGGGAGGATTCGAGCGACGAGGGAGCTGTGGAAGGAAGCGGCGCCGACCAAGAGGCCGAGGAAGCCGGAAACATTGCTGTGGAAGCCGGCGTTTGAGTGGGAGGATTTCGCGTCGAAAGGGAGCTCGGAGGTTAGAGACGATGGGATGAGTAGTCATCAAGAGAATTTGGAGCATGGAATGGATTGCTCTCTTGATCTCAGCCTTGGATTGTAATCGAATATTATATGCATCACATATGTAGGATCTGTCAATGTAATATTTTCTTGCAACCATGTCAGGGCTGTCAAAATGATTTATTATTCGTGAATAGTTTGTGTTCAACTTATTCAGTAAGTAAATGTGTAAAATACGAATAATTTTTTTATACTGAATATATCAATGAGTTGTATGCGAAAAAGATTTATTTGTTCGTGTTCTGCGAGTTTGGACTTGAAATATGTAAGGGTGACTCTAGCTCGAGAACATATTGGATGATACATTGGTTACTACTGGCAATGACAATCATTTTACCAGCTTATTAGCTTGCTCCTACCATAGAACTAGAGGCAGAAGCAAGACCAAATTGACTCGCTATTGAGCCACCTGATACTATGTATTTCAACATTGTTAGACTTTTTATTTTAGTATCTAATGTATTTTTCTGTTTTTTTTTTTTTAAGTTTTGGAACCATTTGTGATTTTTTGTGTGGGCAATGTGTCATGCTTGGGCCCTCTCACATATAGTATTTGTATCTTTCTTTATATTTAATATATTAGCCTTTTTGGGCTTTCAATATGTGTATATATATACATATATACATATATATACATATATACATATATACATATATACATATATATATATATACATATATATATATATATACATATATATATATATATATA
>JXCR01106569.1:70735-151570 GCA_002079205.1 Phalaenopsis hybrid cultivar
TCTCTCTCTCTCTCTCTCTCTCTCTCATGTGAACATACTCCCCCTGAGGATTATCATACATATCTGAATTCTCCTTATTTATTTGTACAATATCCTTCTACATAAATCTCATCAACATCCATATCCGAAAAAGATGCATTTTATTTCCAATAATTTAATATTAGGGATATTTAAAAAAATATTTTAAATTGAAGTATCATAAAAAATCTATACAATAAATTAAAGATTAAATATAACTATATGAAAATGGAATCATATATATATATATATATATATATATATATATATATATATATATAATTNTAAAAATACTACTCATCAATATATATAATTAACGAATAGTATTTCGAGCCAAAACAAGTCAAACATNAAATAGAAACCGCAATTAGTAGTAGAATTTCCAACGTTAGGTTCCACTAAAGCCTAGTCACACTCACAAACTAACGTGTTTGTATCAACATTTTAACATTGAAGTAGCGTCAGACTCACCATCCATAAACATTCATTTGTTCTCCAACAAGGACAGAAGATATATTTCAATTCCATGGATCAACTTTATAAAATAAAATCATCATAATTCATGTTTGAGAGAACTTTCATGATCATTTATATGAAGTAAAGCGTCAAATATGGACTAAAAAAAAAAGAAAAAGAAATAAAAAAAAGGATGGGAAGGAGTGAAAGTGGGAAACTAGTAAGCACATAGGAGCATATAATGCATTTTCATAAAGAAAATGCTGTACAAGTGGATCAAAAGATATGATTTAATTTTAGTCAACTAGCTTTTCTTTTCATTCCTTGGAATGTCTTTTTCCAATTATCAATTGGAGTGGATGTATAGTAGATTTCTAGTTAGATGTTTTGCAATTATGGAAATGCAAGTTACATGTGCNTGTGGATCAAAAGATATGATTTAATTTTAGTCAACTAGCTTTTCTTTTCAATTGGAGTGGATGTATAGTAGATTTCTAGTTAGATGTTTTGCAATTATGGAAATGCAAGTTACATGTGCTTTTTGTTGCAATTTTCAAAAATAAAATAAAGAAAATAATTTTTTTTTAAAAACTCGGCAACAATAAATTTTTATCATCCGACAACAATCTCGAGATATTTAAATATTCTAGATTCAAAATCAAATACTATGAGAGACACAATTTTAGCAAGTTTATAGTCAAAGCTGACTGTCTCGACAAGTCAGACTCGATAATACTAAAGTTGGGGCAATCTGAGTCCAATCAAGCCATTAAAGTAGTTTTGGAGGCTTCAAATCATTAGTTAAAGATTCTAATGATCTTCAAGTTTGACAAACCTATAGTCAAATCAAGCGTATTGACGAGAGGAATCTAATGAACTTAGGATCACTCAATTTTGAGGTCATTAAAGCACTCAAATCACTAAAAATTTTCTATGATCAAGATGGATCAATGTGGGTCGTCCGATTAGATGATTGGGGAAGTGATTTGCCAGAAGACCAAAATGACTTTATCCTAGAGGCTATACATAGACGCCCTCCCTTGAGGGGAAGGAAAAATGAAGAAATTTCAAAGGCTTATCGGGACTCAAGAACCAATGATAACTTTCGGTCTCCGTAACCACCGATCACCGTTGACCACCGCATGCGGACCCCCTTGCTCGCCGTTGTTGGCAATCCGTGCTTGCTAACATTATATCTCAAATATCCGCATAACATATTACATCATATTAAAGACACAATAAAAAGTTCTGGCCACCTTAGTTACCAAATACCATAGCCGTTTGTTAGCCATTGTCAACCACTGTGGCTGCCACACTCACCGTCACCAACAACCCATGCTCACCATCATCAGCAACCTCTACTTGCTAACATTGTATTCTAAATACAACCTTAATATATAATGTAATATTAAAGACCTGATAATAAATTCTAAATGATGTACCCGCTGACCACTGTCGGCCACTACTCGTTGATTGTCACCGACCACTGTCGACCACCGCCTGTAGGCTGTCGTCAACCACCGCCTATCGATCGTCATTGACCACCTTCGATAGCCCCTACTCTCCACCGTCAGTAACCCCTGCTTACTGAGGGTCTGTTTAGGGCAGCAATATATTATTGATAATCCACTGATAGACAGCTGATCCAAATAAACTCTTGATCAACAACTAATCTGGATAAGCTGACTGTTTGTTTATTTCGTGCATTTGTAAATAACTGATTTGTAGTTATTTCTGGATAAATGACGATTCTTCATCTGTGCAATAATGCTCTTTACTACAAAACTGTCATAACTATAATAAATCTGCTAATATTTGTTATTAATTTTTTATTGCAATCAACATTTGTTATAATAGTACAAATTTAAAGTTAATTTTAATAATACATAAAATATTTATATATATAAATTTTAAACTATTTTATAATTTAATAGTTTAGTGCTGTTATAAATACAAATATAGTATAACTATTAATTTTTATTTCTACATTTAATACTAAATAATTATTTAATATTAGTATTATTAATAATATAATAACAGTATTTATTAAATTTTATTGTATAGTAAATATGTGTTTAATTAGTTATAAATATTCAATTATTAAAATTATATATGTATTATTATAAATTAAGTGTATTACATACTATAAATAATACTTAAATTAATTTATTTTAAGATATAATTTAACATTTTTATAATATTATTTAATTAACATTATTATAATAAATTTTAGTTATACGTATTTATTATAATAAATTAATACATAAACATGTTATATAATTTAGTTAATACTTATTAACATAAACACTAATTATAAATATAGTTTATAATCAATATTAAATATATTTAGTTATATATTAATGTATCAAAACTATATTATTAGATACTTAATATTATATATATTTTAAGTATGTTCATAAGTTAATATTTAACATTTAATAATTTAAAATTAGTGTTTTTTATAAACCGTGCAAATAACGCTACAATAACACATGAATACTACCACAAATAATATTGCAAAACACTGCGAATCAACGATTGACAAAAGACACGAATAATACCGCAATTATTTATTTGGGACGTGCGACTGTGGGGAGGCAAAGCCGTAAAAGATTTGCATGTAATACAAAATGAAGTCAGCTTATCCTGCAAGGTAGCTTAGACGGAGAAAACAAACACTAATGCAACATTTTGAAAACACCCCGAAGCTATTTTGTGGCGACAAACAAACCCTAATTTTGTATCACAAATACGACTGTAATGTGGTCATATTGAATAAACAAGAAAAACTTATGATCTCCATAGTTGCCGACCACCACCAACCATCATCAGTCAACTGTCATTGACTATCATCGATTGTTCCTACTCGTCGCTATCGGTGACCCCTGTTTGCTTACATCATATTCAAAATATGGACATAATGTATAGCGCTGTGTTAGACTTAGCGACAACTTCTGGTCTCCATAGCCACCAACCAACATTTACCACCACTGTCAGCCATCCTCGACCACCTCTGGTAGCCCTGCTCATCGCCGTCAGCAATCTCTTCTTGCTAACAACATATCCCAAATACAACCGTAACATATAACTACACAATAAAAACTTTCAGCCTCCATAGCCATTGGCCACAATCGAACATCGTCCGTCAGCTATCGTCGACCACCACCACCACCTCTGTTCACCGTTGTCGGCGACCCCAACTTGCTAACATCGTATCCCAAGTACGACTATAAATCTATAATTTATAATCTTGTATTGGAGACTCAGATAACTTTCACCCTTTATATTTTTTGATCATCGTATGTCGGTCATCGTTGATCACCACCGCAATGCCTGCTCGTCGCCATCTATAACCACTACTCGCTAACATTGTATCCTTATTATTGTAACATATAACACTATATTGAAGACTAAATGATAACTCCCGACCTTGTAGCCACCGACCAAAACCGACCACTGCCGACGACCATCTATCAGCCACCCTTGACCATCATCAACCACTCTTGTATTTCTTCAATGGTGACTCTGCTTGCTGATATCATATCTCAAATATGATCATAGTCTATTTCAGCCTTTGTAGTCATTGACTACCATTGAACACCACTTGTCGCCCTTGCTCACCGTTGTCGGTGACCCCTGCTTGCTAACATCATATCTCAAAAATGGTTGTAACATAAAACATCATATTGGAGACCCATTGATAAATTTCAAACTCCATAGTCATTGAACAAAATTGGCCACCACCTGTCGCCATCGTTCACCATCATCAGTTGCCCCTACTTGCTGTCATCGACAACCCTTACTTGCTAATGTTATATCCCAAAAATTATCATGATGCATAACTTCATGCTGGAGACCCAACGATAACTTCAGAAATTCATAGTCTCTGACCACTTTCGACCAACGTTAGTCAACTACTAGTAACCTCCATCAACTATCGTCATCTATCACCATCGATAACTTCTACTTAACGTAACTGCCGACCACAATCAGTTGCACTAGTTCACCACCATTGATGACCCTACTTGCTAATGTGTCTCCCAATAAGACCACAACAGAGAACGCGGTATTGAAGATGTAACAATAGTTTTGGTCATCGTAGTTGTTAACCATTGTATATAGATGACATGAGGGTAGCTATGATGATGTTGTCTCAGATATTATATGTAGAAAATGTCATACACAGTTTCAACATGAGTGACACAAAATCAGTTTACACCCCTTAGGTGGTTACTTTAAGCTATCAAAGGAACAATTGCCTCAGTTTGAAGCAAAGCAAGCACAAATGAAAAACCCCTATGCTTTAACTGTTGTAAGCATAATGTACTTGATGATATGTATGAGACCTTACATTGCACATTTAGTGGGAGTTGTCAGAAGGTACAAGAATAATCTAAGGAAATATCATTGAGATGCAGTAAAGTAAATTCTTAGATGCTTGGGGTGGGGGGACAATCACTAAAATAATTTATTTTGGAGGTGTGCGAGATTTAATCTATATGGATATGTCGATTCAAATATGACATAGGAAATTAATTGTAGATGAAGTATAGCAGGGCATATATTCACTTTAGAAAACACAACAGTGAGTTAGGTTTCCAGGCTACAAAAGCTTAGTACAACTATCACTGAGGCTCGCTAGGAGTTAATTTGGCTACGAAGCTATATGATAAAATCAGGCAAGGAATAAGGGATCAGAAAGCTTCATAGTGACACAATGAGTGTTATTCATCTAGCTAAGAATGTCAATTTTTATTCTAGGATGAAGCACATTCGACTGAGTTATCATATTGTTCGTTCACTTCTAGCAAACAATGATAAGTCCTTTGGAGAAGATGCATATAACTCAGAATTCTATATATATGCTGACTAAGGTGTTACAGTTGATAAAATCGAAGCTTTGCTTGGCTTCAATTGGTGTTCACAAAGGTTGAGATAAGGTGGCTGAACCACATTATAGTACACAACTATGAAAATGGTGCATGTTTGGAGGAGAGGTCATTGTAATCAGTCTTCAAGTGAGAGTTTCTATTGTGTGGAGGCCGATTATGTCAAAAAAAAAAAAATTGTACCCAATGCCTGCATTGGGCGACCCAACTCTTGGTTGGACAACCCGGTGCCTGGCTGGGCGACCCATTGCCGGTGTGGGTGAGTGCTAGAAAAACTTTCTTCGGAACTGAGCTCAAGGAAAAGTGGCTCCTAGGAGAGGCACAATTGCTCCCAGGCGTCTGGAAACTCGACGACTATGTGCATGTAACTAAAATGTGCAGTTTAGTCTTTAAAGTATCATCTTCACTGTGAGATTTGTGTTTGTTGGAGTTGGATATTTATGATATATCTTGTGCGAAAGGGATAAAAGAAGAGTCACATGGTGTTCTTGAGCTCCAAGAATGTGGAGAGATTCGAGTGTGGTGTAATCTATACATTCTTCTCATTATAGTTAAATATTTTGAAATTATGTTTGTTTTAAAGATTTTATTTTTGTTAAATTTATATTGTAGATTGAACAAAGAAGTTGCACATATTACCATGACCATGGGACCAAGTTGGCTATTTTGATGAAAGTTTATGTCATACTACATTATTATAGCTTTCAGGTTATTTTTATTTTTTTATATTTATGACTTCACTCAGTTCAATTTTTATTCAACCTTCAATCTTGAAATTTCTTACCTTTCTGTTGAATGTGCTCGATTTTCGAAACCTTGCTCTTATCTTAAATATGTTATACGGGTCGAGTTTGAGTCAGTAGATTGAAAGAGGGTCGGGTTCAAGTACGACTTTCTGACTCGTCTTTTATTAAGTTCCGACAGTTTCAGATCAGGTCAATTTCAAGTTACACCTGAATCTGACTTTTGAACTCAATTTGACACCGATAAACCAAACTTAACTTGACAGTCAGCTTATCATTCAAAATGCAAAAAAGCAACAAAAAAATTTTTTTTTTTTAATCTGTAAAAATATATATAATTGTCAGATTATTTTAACATGAATTGATTTATTAAATTTTAATTACAATTCTTTTAAAAATAACTATAAATACTTTCGGATAATATTTTTTGTTATCAATATCTTAATCCAAAATTTGTTTTTAAATACAGCTATGTTTTATAATTTTTTCTCTATTTTTAAAATATCAAAGTGGTGAATTATAAATTTATATTTCTCTTAAAATAATATGAAATCTTAGTACAAATCCTCCCCTTCTTCTACAACCCGCCTTTTAAAGGCCATTCCCAACTCTCTCCTCCCATTGCCCCTCTAAAGCNTTTTCTCCATATCTTTCCTACCTATTTCTATTGATGGTTAAAATTAAAATATAATGATATTGATTTACGAAAACAACCCTCTTTTTTTAAATAATTTGTTTGGTGTAGAGTTATGCTTTTAAATCGCGGCTTTTTGTGCCATCGTGGAAATTGGTAAAGATCCGAATCTTTACGGCATCCTTGTTTTTTTTCAGTTTTGCGAACTAAGCCATCATAAATGCGAAAATTACACTTCTACCTCAGCTACCCCATTTTCAATAGGAAACTGAAATCCAGTTTAGATTCAGCTAAATAGAAAAATAAAAATATATATTTAATATATATGAAATCTAGAAATAAGCACCCAAACAAATGATCAATTTACAGAATTTTATAAAGTTTTTATCTCATTTTTATCCAAACAATCCATAATAATTTTTGTTTTTATAAAACAGACCCTCTCCCAAAATTTAGTGCGGAACTGCTCCGCTTCCATTTGTAGAAATTCCTAATCTCCATTCCTTCACAATAGAAGGCATAGAGCAGTTCCCACTTCCTTCTACTCTTCCTCTATTCCACTCTTCTCTGAAGCAGGTGTTTTTGTTAAGTTTCATCTCCAAGTTCTATTTTTTGCTTTTTTTTTTTCTATTATAACATAAAAAATGTAATTTTGATTGATATTTTCTGTTTTATTTTCAGGGTTCTGTGGTGAATGAAGATGGGGAATGAGAGCAGAACTGAAAAGAGCTATTTTGATGTGTTGGGGCTCTGTTGTTCCTCTGAAATTCCTCTGATTGAGAATATTCTGAAACCCTTAGATGGGATCCAAAAGATTTCTGTGATTGTTGCTTCAAAGACTGTTATAGTTCTTCATGATCCCAACAGAATCTCTCAGATGCAGATTGGTAATTTCCTTTTTTATATTTTTCTTCTGTTTTTATGAAATTTTCCGACTTTTAAAACAGAAATTTGATACAAAAATAGAATTTTGAATTTACTTCATTGAATTTTAGATGTCATGGATTTCACTTGATTTTTTCTTTTTTTAAATTGTGTTCTGTTTTGCTGAAATGCTGTCGATGCAAGACAAGAAGGCTTTTTTCTGTAAATTTAAAAATTCATTAGTTCACTTGGAATTTTATTATTATTTGATATTTTCTTTTATTTATATGTAAAAACAGGTATTTTAGTAAAATAAATTTGCATATGTTCCTATTTTCCATGTTTTCAGTGATGTCTCTCCTTGTGAAGTTCACACATGCAAATTACAGAACGGCACAGCTTTCTCAGCAGCCACTATTGAAATTTACATACATACCACATCATTCTTATGTATTTATGAACAGACCCCTAAAGTAAAAGTAAAAGGAAAATTTACATGCATACCACTTAATTCCCCTTGTATTTGTATATTTAAGATCTAAACTTCAATTTACACACATATCGCTCATGCATGAAAAAGCATATTTTGCTTTTAAGAAATTAAAATTGTATATTTTTAATGTGATATGAAAGCTTTAGATGACATAATTGGAAAAAATAGCATTCAAGAGTTAGATATGAATACATAGTAATTAGGTGGTATGCATGTAGATGCCTCCATGATGAAAACTAAGAATATTAGATCTGAGTCTTCATGACAGTAAGTGTAACTTTGCGCGTATAATGTCCTTTCACCAATTTAAGTCTTCTGTAAAGGATTTTGCACATCGCTCGTTTAATTTACTGACTTAGACGAATATATGGGAGCCGTTGCTCCATCAACATTATATGTATCATTAAAATGCACAAAATTTAATAATTATTTAATTTATTTTTGGTAGTCAAAGAATTAAATAAAGCAAGATTGGAGGCGAGTTTAAGAACATATGGGACGGGCAAGATGGCGAACAAATGGCCGAGTCCTTACATATTGGCCTGCGGGATTCTGCTTCTTATTTCCTTACTTCAGAGGTTCTATAGACCGCTTAAATGGCTTGCTCTTTCAGCAGTTGTGATCGGCCTTCCGCAAATCCTCCTCAGAAGCCTTGCAGCCATTCGAAGATATACTCTTGACATCAACATCCTCATGTTGATTGCAGGTATGTATATAAGTTTTGTTTCATAAATAAAACAAATTTTTGGTGTTAGATTTGTAAATATAAAAGAATTGGATGGTATGTATGTAAATGCCATTTACAGACCAAAGCTTGCTTGCCTAAGAACACATGTAGGTTACAAAGAGGTTATTGATGGGTTATATCCGCGTTATATCTCTTGTAACTTCCCTGTAACCTACCTATAACTAGTAAGTTCCACGCTTCTGTTTTTACATATTTCTAAAGTTACAAACATGTTACATGGAGGTTACAGGGGGTATAACGAGGATATAACCCTCAAAACCCTCATTGTAACCTACCTGACGTAGGCAGCGCTAACCACACTTTCATCAATTTTTGAAATTTTCATTCGGCAATATCAAAACACATATTTACAAAAAATAATAATGGCATACATTAATTAACAATTAAAGAATTTGATTAGGTAATTTTGATAGGCGGAATCTGGTCTATTTCTTTATTCATAATCAATCAGCGATAAATTTTAATATTGATAAATATTCAAAAGAGACAAGAAGGCATTATCAGTGTTGCTCTCAGCATTATAATAATGGTGACAAAAATAAATGTATTTCACTTTCGCACGCTTTTCCTAATGAGATTTTTATCTGATAATTAGTAGTTTTATTTGTGCTGTTAAGTGAAATATCTACTTTTTTATTGGCAGTGGGAGGAGCAGTTGCGCTGAGGGACTACTCAGAGGCCGGCTTCATAGTTTTCCTCTTCACCATGGCTGAATGGCTTGAATCCATAGCAGGCCAAAAGGTGCTTTCTATTGTGATATTAAAATAAAAACGGCTAGTCCTGGACGTTGTTAACATGTAGATTTTCTTTTATTTGTTGTTATTTGCTTTCGTATTTCTATTGTGATGTTAAAATAATTGGATTTATATATATATCTTTATCTGTCAATAAGATATGATGCTTTACTCCAATATTTTAATATGATATTAGAGCTGGGATTTAACCCTAGATCATAGCCACCGCCGACTTACCTTGTATTGTTTAAAGTAGGAATTGCTAGCCTCTGACCCTTCCAGCTAAAGTTTGTAGCCGTCGGCCTTCCATGTTGTTCCCTACAACCGTTGGCCTCCTTGGCAACCACTGGCTCTCGCCGGCCGTTCTTGTAGGTCCTTCGTACTGTTTTCTCTGGTGGCTGGTCTCTCTCCTGCAGTTGTCCGAATTATCCTTTTTTTGTATCCAACAGCCGTTGATTTACAGTTGAAATTCGATGACATTTTGGAATCCCAACCAAATTTCTTTTGGGTTAGCCGCAATCATGGCGTACTACTTTAGCACTAAGTCGTCATTGGAAAGCGTTCTTGATTTCATCGGAGGTTTGACTCCAATTTTGGTTCATATCGGAGTATTGGAAACCAACATGAACTTCTTGATCATAACTCACAAACTGAACGACAATAACTTTCTCCAATAGTCTCAAGCGGCGTCCTTATTCATCAAAGGACACGGGAAATTCAGTCATCTCACATGTATGATCTGTGAACTTCTAAATACTGACCCGACATATGGAGCTTGAGAAATAGAGAACTCCATGGTCATGTGGTGGCTGATCAACTATATGGAACCGTCAATTGACCGTTCATATATGTTTCTTCCTTCCCCTAGTGTCTTCTAGACGACAATCTGTTAAATCTACTCGAAGGTAGAAAACTTCAGCTAACTATATGTGGTGTCTAAGAAGATTCAAAAGGCAAAATAGGGATTAAGGATTGGATACTTCTTAGGCATGAAAGTTGCTTGGTCATCTTGGAGCATTTGTCTGTCTCAATGCAAATATGTGATTGATCTGTTAAAAAAGAATAATATGCTTCTATGCAAACCGGTTGTCCCAATAGATCCCAGTGACAATTATCTGATGTTTCCAATGCAGTTCTTGTTAACAAGACTCGCTACCAGTATCTTGTAAGGAAACTCATCTACCTCGCCTCTACACACCCCAAAATATGTCAAGCGGTTGGTATAGTAAGTTAATTAAAGCATGAACCATATGAGCACCATCTCCATGATGTCCCCTAGATTCTCCCTTATTTAAAAGCCATGTCGAGCTTGGGTTTATTTTTCTCGCGTCACATCTCTCATTGTATTGCTATATATACATAAGCTGATTGGGCCGGATTAGTCAATGATCGATGATTTACCTCTGGGTACCGCTCATTTATGTGAAAAATCTAGTCACATTGAAAAACAAAAAGCAGTCGGTGGTTTCTTGGAGCAGTGCTTAAGTTGAATTCTGATCCATGTCCTTGAGGATCTGTGAAGCTCTCTGGTTACGCATCTTGCTCCGTGAACTCCATATGTGGACCTTCGACCCCTTGCAGTTATTCTGTGATAATAAGATCATCATTAACAATGCCCAAAACCCGGTCCAACATGATCATACAAAACAAGTGGAGATTGACAGACAATCAAAGAAAAACTTGAGTCCGAAAAAACTTGTATTCCTTTTGTGCCCTCCAATGACCAACTAGCGCATATCCTCATAAAAAAATCTTTCTCGACCTTTGTTTGATGACTTCAAATCAAACTTGAACATGATTGACATCTACTTTTCAACTTGAGAGGGAGTATTAAAATATTAAAATAATAATGATTATCCCTAATCGTTATTAATATGCAGATTTTCATTTATTTTGTTATTTATGTTCTTACTTCTCTTTATCCGATTTTTATTTCTTTCATTTTTTTTTCCTTTATTCTGGTTTTTTATTTCTTTCCTTATGAGTGCTCATCATAATTGAGTTTATATACCCCTCTTTCTATCAATAAGATGTGTTGATCTACTCCAATATTTCTACACTTTCCTTTCCATAAAGTTGAATATTCTAAGTTAAATATGTAGATATTTGTATAGGGAAATTAAATAAAAAAATAAAAAAAGTTTCTTCAATAAATGTGCTTTAATAGTCATTTCATAAGCACTATTTTCAACTCCAATTTAAAGAGTCTGAGATTAATTTTTTTTAAAAAATAGAACAAGTCTGAGATTAATTTGATACTCATATAAACTCTAGGACTAAAACAACCCGATGTAAATAGTCAGCGACTATTTTGACACTTACTCAAATACAATTAAACTATTGCAAATTCATTAGCATCCATCTCATTATAAAATGTATTAGAATATTCAGACAAAGTTTTTGTTCCATTTCATGAAAATATATCAAAAAAATTTATGTAAACGCACTTAAGAATATATCATGACCTTAAACAGTCTGATCTTGCCAAGATTCATAAAGTAAAAATAGGGACATTTTCATACATACAGTCCAATTCCTATATATTTACATATCTAACACCTAAACTTTACTTTCTACACTTATACCCCATGTCTTTCATATCACATTAAAAATATCGTTATTTTAACATTTGAAAAGTGAAATACATCTTGTCATACATAGGAAATGTGGTCTATATATGTAAAAATTAGAGTTTAGTAAATCTTCCATAGAATTAAAAAGAAAAGCACAACTAAATAACATACCGATATTTTACCTTTTCAGGCATCTACAGGAATGACATTGCTGATGAATCTGGCTCCTCAAAAGGCTGTTCTGGCTGAAACAGGCCAAGTAGTTGATGCTAAAGATGTGAAGGTAGACACCATACTTGCTGTTAAGGCTGGAGAAGTGATTCCCATTGATGGGATTGTGGTAGAAGGAAGAAGTGAGGTTGATGAGAAGAGCCTCACTGGTGAATCCTTCCCTGTCACCAAGCAGCCAGAGTCCTTAGTTTGGGCTGGAACTCTTAATATAGATGGTATTGTACTCCTATACCTATAGTTCTGACACTTTACTTTCAGTTTGAAATGTTTTTTTTCTTTTTAATTATGAGATAATTACAGGGTACATTAGTGTGAAGACTACAGCTTTGTCTGAACATTCTGCTGTTTCTAAGATGGCAAGGCTGGTGGAAGAGGCACAAAACAACAGGTCTAAGACACAGAGAATGATAGATTCCTGTGCTAAATATTACACTCCAGGTTAGCCATGAATTGCTAAGCAGGTTCTTTATAGATAGAGATGAATTCATCAAGTTCTTATGAATTTTTATGCAAATGGGAAACTTTACCCAACCCTCCATTTACTAAAGTCAGCATTTGTCACATGCAGCTGTGGTGATCATTGCAGCAGGAGTTGCACTGTTCCCAATAATAGCAAGGGCTCACAATCAGAAGCATTGGTTTCAGTTAGCACTTGTGCTTCTTGTGAGTGCATGCCCATGCGCTCTTGTGCTTTCCACACCCGTTGCCACATTCTGCGCCCTTTTGAAAGCAGCCAGAACTGGCCTTCTTGTCAAAGGAGGAGATGTTCTTGAAGAACTAGCAAGAACTAAAGTTATGGCTTTTGACAAGACTGGGACCATAACAACAGGAGAATTTTCTGTCGTTCAACTTCGTTCATTAAGCTCTGAAGTTACCATGGACATGCTTCTTTCCTGGTAAGATTTATTGGTTTATCAGCTAAGTTAGTGTTGTGTTGAGAAAAGTGTAAAAATAGTACCCTCACTCTTTTTAGAGGTTCAGTTTAACCACAGTTTTTAAATTTAGTCCTCGGACACTTTTAATTTGGGCTAAAACAGGTCTCTCAAGGACTGATTTTGTATTTTTATGAAGTCTGGTACTAAAATGACTCAATGTAAATAGCAAGGAGACTATTTTGACACTTTTTTCATGTAGTGTTACATGAGTTGAAACAACGAAAATGAAGTCAAAAGTTTTATTTATATTTGATGAGACTAATGGTTCAGGATTTCAAGTTTGGAGAGCAAATCGAGCCATCCGATGGCGTCTGCACTGGTCGACTATGCGAGGATCAGGTCCATTGAACCAAAGGCAGAGAATGTAAATGACTTTCAGATTTACCCTGGTGAAGGGGTTTCTGGTGAAATAAATGGGAAGAAAATTTACATTGGAAACAAAAGAATTGCAATGAGAGCTGGATGTGCAAGAGGTAGGAACAGCTGCAAATCTATCTATATGCTTCTTCACATAGTGACTAGAATCATAATTTGATGTGGTTTTCTCCTCCAGCCCCGGATGCGGAAGACATGAAGGAAGCTGTTACAGTGGGTTATGTATTCTTAGGTGCCATGCCCATCGGAATTTTTAGCCTCTCTGACACCTGTCGGACCGGCGCGAAAGAGGCTATAGAAGAGCTGAAGTCCTTGGGCATTAAAACTGCAATGCTTACTGGAGATTCCACTGCAGCAGCCAGGCAGTCTCAAAAACAGGTAATTAAAGCTTAGAGGGAACATCTGTTTTGGTTTATTATGATCATACTTTATTCAGTTAATAATTATACTGAGGGTCATTTACATATCTATCACACAATTCTGATGTATTTACATATCTCTCATCTGAACTTTCATATTTATATGCATAGCGTGTATTTCACTTCTAAAAAATGATAAAAGTGCTATCTATTTTTGATGTGATACTAAAGATTTTGAAAGCTATGTGTGTAAATATGAAAGATTAGGCGTGAGATATGTAAATACATTAGACATGTGGCTATGTGTGTGTATGCCACAGCGGCAAAACAAACAAAAAAAATTGTTGGTACATTAAACATAGAAGAAAATGGAACTACTTCAAGCAACTTTTATTCAGCTCAACTAATGAACATAATAGATCATTCAGCTTACCATCAAAATTTAAATTATCTGAATTTCAACTGTATGCAACAATTTTTCAGTTGGGCAATATTATCGAAGAAATACACGCAGAACTATTACCAGAAGACAAAGTAAAAATCATCAGTGATCTCAAGACAAAGAAAGGTTCAACAGCAATGGTAGGAGATGGCATGAATGATGCACCTGCGTTAGCCATGGCCAATGTAGGGATCTCAATGGGTGTATCAGGTTCCGCAGTTGCGATCGAAACCAGTCACGTAACCCTAATGTCAAATGACATTCTTAAAATTCCAAAAGCCATTCGGCTTGCCAAGAGGACAAAACAAAAGATTATAGTAAATATCATCTTCTCTCTAATCACAAAGATTGGCATCCTGGGATTAGCCATTGGAGGCCATCCATTACTCTGGGCAGCAGTATTAGCTGATGTTGGAACATGTCTAATTGTCATTTTAAACAGCATGACATTACTGCCAATGAACAAGAAGAAAGTGAAAAATTGTTGTCGAGGATCGCATCACCAAAGAGTAGTGTGCAGTGATAAGAGCTCCAATGGTTCGTGTGGACCAAAGTCTGTAAGTTGTCATGGTATTCATGGCTGCCATAAGAAAAGGGATGCAGAAGAGAAGAAACCATGCTGTAAAAGTAAAGAGCGTCAACCAGAATCAGCTTCACAGTGCTGTCAGGGAAAAGCGATTTGCAGAGAAAATGGAAGAGAGGTGCACTTTATTGCCATGAATTGTGAAGAGGATTCCCATAGAGAAGATGACTCATGTGGAAATCATTCAAACAGGGCGATTAACCACACAGTTCCTTACCATAAGAGTAAGGGTGCAGAAGAGAAGAAAACATGTTGTAAAAGTAAAGAGCGTCAACCAGAATCAGCTGCACAGTGCTGCCAAGAAAAAGAGATTTGCAGAGAAAATGGAAGAAATGAGCACTTTATTGCCATGAATTATGAAGAGGATTCCCATAGAGAAGGCGAATCATGTGGAAATCATTCAAGCAGAGTGATTGAACACACAGTTCCTTGCCATAAGAGTACGGGTGCAGAAGAGAAAAAACCATGCTGTAAAAGTAAAGAGCATCAAGCAGAATCAGCTACACAGTGCTGCCAAGAAAAGGTGATTTGCAGTAAAAATGGAAGAGATGAGCACTTGATTGTCATAAATTGTAAAGAGGATTCCCTCAGAAAAGACGACTCATGCGGAAATCATTCTAGCAGAACGATTGAACGCACAGTTCCTTGTCATGAATTACACTTTCACAAAAGTAAAGCAGATAACGAGGATTTGATTTCACCATGTATTCATGAAGAACAGAAGGAACATGATTCATGTGAAGGGAATTCAAGCAGACAAACTAATCACGGAGTCCATTCTCATCACGAATCAGCAAGGCATGAAAAAAAATCTACTCACAGGCATTATGAACAAGAGATTAACTGTAACTTAAAGCTAAATACAACTAAAAACTGCTGTAACACTTGTGCTGATCAAACCATGGGAGCTGAGGCCAACTTCAAAGCTTCAACAGAATCTAACGGCTCTGAAAAGAAAAATACTGATAATTGCCGTGAAGGTGAGGGGGAGGAGTGCCACAGGAGGCATGAATGCTTGAATTTGCCAGCTTCTAAGCGCAGGGAATATGGGGGATGTTGTAGGAGTTACAGGAAGGAGTGTTCAAGAAGAGAGACCTGCTGTGGAAATGGAATGATTCAAGTGCCAGAAATAATTATTGAGTAAAGCTTATTATGCGTTTATTCTGAAATTTTCTAGTGCTAAAAAGCTAGATAGAATGCAATTTTATTTTATTCGGTGTACATGTATTTGTGATATTTTAAGAAGCTAAAAAATTCTAACCAAGAAATCGGGAGGCTAGCTAAAGCTGTCGTTTGTTATATTTTTAAGAAACATGGAGTATTTGAAATGCTTGTAATTTTAAAATATAAAATTGTTTTTGCAACTCGATTGAAACTAATATTTTATTTGTTTTAATTATATATTTGTAATGCTTTTAATATAGGCTGAACATATCAAAAATTTGAAGATCACATTTTGCATTTATTTCGCCACATCATAACAATAATTATAAAAAATTCTTATTGTAAGTATATTAATAAGTGTTAGGGCGTTCTTTGGAAGTGACACACTGTTTGACCTGAATGCAGTGAAAAGTGTGCAAGGGATGCTACACCGACGTCCGGGTGTAGTGTCAAATATGTAAGAGTTCTTACATCACGAACGGATGTCGGTAAAAAAGTTAGTCCATGAAACTAATGAAACTAATATTAGGATAAAATCTTGGAATATATGTACTCTCAATGATAAATTAATGGAATTAGTTGATATTATGATTCATAGAAAGATTAATATCTTATGTATTCACGAAACTAAATGAGTTGGAGAAAAAGTTAAGGAGATTGATAACTTAGGTTTTAAACTTTGGTATTCTGATAAGAGTTACACTAGAAAATGGTATAAGTGTAATTATAGATAAGAGTTTGAAAGATAACCAAGGGTGGAACGTCTGTAGGATCTGATGATATCCTAATTGAAGTGTAGAAAAATATAGGAGATTTGAGAGTTTCTTAGTTTACTAAACTCTTTAATATCATTTTAAAAACTACAATAATATCTGAGGAGTGGAGGAACATTATTTTGGTCCCCATTTTTTAGAATAAAGGAGATGCACAAGAGTGTGCAAAGTATAGAGGTATCAGATGTGTCATACTTTAAAATTATGGGAGAGAGTAATTGAACTTAAGTTAAGATGTATTACAAATATTTCTCATAATCAATTTGAATTTATGTCGGGAAGGTCTACTATGAAAGTTATACATTTACCGAGAGGTTTGATGGAAAAATTCACAAAAAATAAAGAAGATCTACATTTGATTTTTATTGATTTAGAAAAAGCTTACGATAAGGCTCCATCAGATTTCCTTTGGATAGTTCTTGAGAAGAAAGGTGTTGATATGACTCATATTCAAGTCCTTTAAGATATGTATACTAGAGCTGGTACTTGTGTTCGAACTGAAGGAAGATTGACCAAATATTTTCCTATTTTTGTTGGATTAAATTAGGGATCGACTTTATGCCAATATCTTTTTGCTTTAGACATGGATGGACTTAATGGACATTTACAGGAGGATGAACTTTGGTGTATGCTTTTTGCTGATGATATCCTTCTCGTGGATAAGACAAAAGAACAAGCCCAGGAAAAACTTGAATTATGGAGGTCTACATTGGAGTCTAAAGACTTTCATTTGAGTAGAACTAAAACTGAATACATGGAATGTAATTTTAGTAGTAGTAGCTCTAGTCATTTAAGTAGAACTAAAACTGAATACATGGAATGTAATTTTAGTAGATAATAGCTCTAGTGACATAAGTGTAACTTTTGGTGATCAAATTATTAAAAGGTGTGGTCGATTTAGATATATCGGGTCAGTTGTTCAAAGCGATGGTGATATAGATGAGGATGTTAATAATTGAATTTAAGTTGGTTGGTTGAAGTGGAGGAATGCTTCAGGCCTTTTGTGTGATGGAAACTATCGCTTAGACTGAAAGGAAAATTTTTTATCAGATGGTGGTGAGACTTGCAATGCTCTAATGCTCTGAATGTTGGCCTTTAAAAGAGAAGCAAAATACTAAGTTAAGTGTTTCCGAGATAAGAATGATTAGGTGGATGAGTAGCTTTACACTTGGAGAAAAAATGCGAAATGAATATATCCATGATAAGGTTGGTGTAGCTCCAGTAACGGAAAAAATTAGAGAGAGTCGTCTTAGATGGTTTGGTCACACTAAACATCGATCATCTGATGATCCGATTATGAGAGTAGATGTTTTAGATTTAAATTATGTTTATAAAAGACAGAGGTAGACCTAGGAAGACTTGGGCTTATTGTATTAAAACATGATCTTAATTTGTTAGAACTAAATGAAAATATGACACTAAATAGGACACAATGGAGAAAAATGATTTATGTAGCTGACCCCACGTAGTGGGACTAAGGCTTTATTGTTGTTGTTGTTGTCGTCGTCGTAAGTATATGGTAAATGTGATAATATAGATATGTTAACATTCTACAACAAATTCAAGGTGGCATATGTCAAATAAAATTTGAGAAAAATAATAATAATTATCATTGATCTGGTTAATTGGTGGAAGAGCCGTCAGTAGGTGATCTTTGTGAAGTTTAGCATGTGGAAGTCTCTAAAATGTTATCAATTAATAAGGGAGAAAATATTACATGTGAAATTCGGATGCATCTGGATTTCATGTACAACAATATTATATAATTTTGTACACATGTTGTACAATAGTATGGGCACACCAATGCTGTACATTGCATCCAGACTCAATACATAATATTTTCTTTAAAAGCCATAAAGATGACCAAAGTCTTTCAGCTAGCAATATAAATAGAAACATAAGATAAAATCTCATCAATACTGATTTATATAATACAATAATAATCATTTTACCCTCATGACAGAGTATCCTTAGGAATCGCTTGAGTTGGACCCTGAGAGCACTTAGATAAGCTGTTAGAACCAAGCGTAGATAAGAACAAAGAATGTCGCCATGAAACTGAGAAGCAACGCTTCGTAAGTAACAAGAAAGTGATAAGCAACACTAAGCCATATTTGCACATAACCACTTCTTCTTCTTTGACTGATCTTTCGCCTTCTTCCTTTTGCCCTCCACCTTCGATGAATATCAGAATAATCTGAATCAATGATCTGTAACTGAATTCCTACATTCTACCATATCTGTAATTATTACTAGGGCTGAAAAAAAAGGCAATGCTGATCTGCTTCGGCAACATTATTCATTAATAAATCCGTTTAATTGGTCCTAATCCAAATGACAACATATGGATGTCAATCAATAAGAAATCGGCAGCCAATTTATATTCTACAATTTCCTCACCTCTTCTCCCTAATTTACTCAATTTGAATTGTTGTGCTAAAATCTGGCAAACAATCACTCCATGACTTCAATCCATCAATCGATCTCGTAATCTTCAACTTAAAAATGAATAAAATCATATGGTTCATCAGCAGCCTAAGACTCACTCATTCAAAGCATTCATAAGAACAAATCCTTAACCTATCAACTTAGATGATCTATGATTTTTTATGCAGCGAAGAAGTCGATATAACGGCAGACGCAACTCATGAGACACCAGGTTTGAGTCACCCATACCAATAATTTGCTCCAATGACATCTTGTGGAAGATGAAGCAGTTGTTCAACATCAAGAAATTCAATGTATGGTTGATTCTTCAACAAATGGCAGTAATCGCCGGTTTCCTAATCGAGCCTTCTCGGGCTCAATACCGCCTATTGATCCTTCTTTCTCCTCGAGATAAAGAGGGTTGTGCGCTTAGGGCAGGATCGCAGAGCCCAGCAGCCGTCGACTCGCCTCCTCCACAGCCACCGAATCTCCCTCTCATACCTTCTTCGTTCTTCTTTCTAATCCCAGTCTCTGGTCCAAGGAATTGCATAAGTACAACTCATCTGCATCCGGGGTGCTCGATCGGTGATCTACCCGCAGGATTATTTCTGTTTTAAAAAAATAATAAAAAATTTTAGGTGAGGCCCACCAAAATATATCAGGACCGTAAATCAGATGATTTACGGTACAGATCGGACACCGCACGCAAGTTGTGTGCGGTGCCCGATCCGTATGAAATAATTTTTCCTGGTTCAACTGCACTGTGAACCTTCAACACCTACAACATCCAGAGTTTCTTTTCACACTATCGGGTACGATACATTGTTATAAAATATCACAATAAATCTCAACAATAGTTTAATAACTCCATAAAAAATCATAATAATCAGCCCCTAAAAAAAAAACCACAATACTACTCAAACAACACCACGAAAAAATTGCAATAACACTACATCCGATACAATGACACTCAAATAACACCACAATAAAACCCAATAACATTTAAATAACTCTACAAGAAAATAATAATAACATCAAATATCCTTAATAACACAGCAAAAAAAAAATTACAATAACACCACAGCTGCTGCAATACCGCTCAAATAACACAACAATAAACCTCAATAACTCCACAAAAATCCCGTAATAATGCAAAATAACCGCAATAACACCAAATAACCTCAACAACTCAACAAAAAAATCACAATAATACCAAATAGTCTCAATAACTCCACAAAAAAACCTCAATAACACCATAAGTGCCGCAATCACACTCAATAACACTATAATAAACCTCAATAACACTAAAAGAAATTGCAATAAAACTAGCCCGAAAAAAAAAATGCAACAACACTCAAATAACACCACAAAAAATTGTAATAACATCATAGCCGTCGCAATACAACTCATATAACACCACAATAAACCTCAATAACTCTACAAAAAAAACACAATAGGATTTCAAAGCAATGGACTAGTTCAGGACGTGTAACTGATTAAAATAAGCATTTTCTTTTATTTTTCATCAAGTGAGACCGTGGTTTACATATGACGACATGTGACGAACATAATATTTTTTTCGCTCCCATGACTACTAACTAGATACAATTTGTAGTGAAATTTTAAAAATACTTAATTTATATTAGAATACTAGATAAACAAAAGATAATAAAGACATCAAAATTTAATGTAATTGGCTACGGTCTACGTGCATGATCTACTTTATTCAAAGTATATGCCTCAACGAAAAATCAAATATTTTTGTTTCTGTATCACTGTCCATTGTGTTTAAAGTTTTGTCTTCTTTTGTTTTCTCTTTAGTAAATCCATCAATCTTTTTATAACCACCCTCAATACTATGTAATATATTCAATTGCTCAACATCATTGATGAGTTGTGTTGAATGCTGATTTGTTTGTGAACGACACATAAGAAAATAGAGAGTAAGATAAGTAAGAGAAATACACATTAATAAATAATAAACTGAATTGTTGACTTGTCATTTCACATAAACGATTCCACTATTTATAAAGAATGGGGCACAACATGTGAAATTATATATTTTCCTATTCTTTAATAAAGCTTTACATGATATTTTTGGTATTTTACAATAGTTGAATGACAATACTGAACTCTGCACTTGAGTCGCATTATGGCGAGAGATAGGTCAATGTTTGTGCTCAGCTTGATTAGCCTTAGTGTTTAGGTTGGATGGCCTGTATCCGGTCGGCCTCTAGTGACTGTTTGAGGGTTGTATCTAGACAAGTGGGTCATTTGGTCTTCCGTTAATTGGCTATCCTTTGCTATACCTTTTTGTTTCACAGTCTATTGGATCACATCGTGATTTGTGCAGCCGTCTTTATGATGTACAAGTTGTATGAATTATGACATCTCTTCTTCTTGATGTTCAATATCTAAGATATAGTTATTATTAGTTATATCTCTAATTCATCTCTAATTCATTCAATATACTTTGCATGGTATATTTAAACTATGTATTGTGTAATAATAATTAAAAAAAAAACAAATTTTGCATATTCTTTACTTTTTTAGCTCTTTAATATCTCACAATACAAGCACTCATCTATATTGATTGGCAAGAAGATCAAATCAATCACAATTGAAGAGAAATGAACTTCTAGCACTTAACTAAGATGTTATGGCTACATTATTTGTTAGAGACGAATTTAATAGCAGTCATCTGCATTCTCTGGCAAGGGTCTCCTTAAATATGTACATCATAAATCTTTATTTTTCTACATGTACTTTGTAAGCTCGAGTGAAATCTAAATCCATTCATAAGATAAATTGGTTATGTTAAAAATACGAGTTTGTGTAAATTTTCATTATTTTTTTAGGATTATGAACCTAATAATAATTGGTGTGTGCTAGAAATTCAGAGTAATATGTTAACGTCTTAGTGTGATACATAAATTTAGCACACTCTTAGAAGAGAAAATAAATAGTAGTGGCACTAGAAGTTTTTACGTGGAATACACATAAGGAGAAAAACCCACAGGGTCTGACCCAACTAAAGAGTTCCACTATGAAATGATGATTACAGTTGTTAGAACTTGTCCCATAGACAAGAAAATGTTATAAGTCTCCCAAGGTAATATGTCGACATGTGAATGAACTTATCACTAGGAATGGGTGGTGACCGATGATGATCGACGACGGTCTGCAAATGGTGGTTGACGGTGGTCAGCATCGACAGAAGTGATGTCAGACTTCAGCTTCTTCTCAAAGCTTCATGCTCTTCTCAAGCCTCAAGCTCTCCTCATCCTCTTCATGTGAGGGGTGGGGTTCTATTTATAGAATCTCGACTACAATAAATGAGAGAATTTAAATCACTCTGATCAGACGGTCTGGAGAGGTTTCATTGATCATACTGTGTTTGATGGACGTTTTTGTGTGTTAATGAAGTTGGAATTGAACGACCTTGGGCTCGTTGGATTTGTCTTGTCGAAACACTTAATTCGACTATGAGCTCGCTAGATTTGACATCTGTTTGATCCTCCAAAAATGCTCAGAAAACTCTCAAAAGTTATTTAATGACTTCATCAAAGCTTGATTTGACTTGCATTGGGCCAATTTTGAAACCATTGAGTCCGTATGGTTGAGCTAGTTAATTTGAACGTAAATTTGTTGAAATCGGAGTTATGGATGAATTTTAATCAAAGTTGAATGTTTCTTGTTAAAAATGTGCATTGAAATTCGTGATTCGTGTCGAATGTTGGTAATTATTTGATGACGTATCAGTTGTTCCCCTATTTTTGAGCGAGACCATTTTTGTCGTTCGTGTTGAGAAATTAGGGTGAAAAAAACAGGAATCGACATAAATCCAGAAGAACACACAGAGATTTAACGAGGTTCGACAAAGATGCCTACATCCTCAGGAGCAGAGACGACTTCCTTTTCAATATTTAAAAAAGAGTACAGAATACAAGATTTAGAATCTCAGAGATCCAGAGACTCACCTAAGGTTACAAACATGACATGTATATAACACTATAGTACAATATGTAATTACTTAAATTACCTCTGTACCAAACAGCGGGGTGTTGCCCCTGCACCCCCAACCCACAGAATGAAACTCACTCGATTGGACAGATACTTCCGCTCCACTCTGCACGTGGGCTCCGCTCCGCTACAGCATGTGTCCCATTTATGATAAATGAGTCATACCTAAAAGTTAAAAAATATTAAAACTTGTAGCATTTTGTATTTTTATCATATATAATCAAGCTCAATTTATTGGTTGGCACTCTGCTATTTGAGGCCGTGGTTCGATCCTAAGTACTGCACTACATAAAAATTTTCTCTGGATTTTTGCCTGTAAATATACAAATTTTGTTTATAAAAATATAAACATATAAGAATTATGCGGTTATATAGGTAAATTTCTGGTAATATAGGTAAATTTCTAGTAAGCTTTCATATATATATATAACCGCATAATTTATGCATATATATATATATATGCATAAATTAAAATGTAAATATGAGAATTTATTAGATTTTTTGAAAAAAGTAAACATGAGAATTTGAAAGGTTTGCATATAACTTATACCCGAGAATTTGATAGGTTTGCAATAAACTTATGCATATGAAATCATTAAATTCTTTGAAGGAGAACTTTTAAGGGTTCATTTGGGGCATCTTATTTGATGCGGTGGCGTTTTGAAAACACATCTGGTCTGTTTGGGTAAACTGTTTTTTGACAGCTTATGCGCTTTCAAAAAGCTTAAAACAACGTTTCACACCGCACCTATCTAGGTGCGGTGTCAAATTTCTGACAACGGTCTGACTTTTCCAAAAAAATAAAAATTTATAATAGCCACCGCAACTAGCTTATCAACATATTATTTTTAATCAGTTTATCAACAGATTATTTAATAAGCTGCAGCTGCCCCAAACAGACCCTAAGAGAATAAAAGTCACGCATTCGAGAGAGTGGGATAGAGGTTTCGGTCGTCTGCCGCAGGACCTAAGTAGGAAGAACAAAAATGAGAGCTTTCAAACAAGCTTTCAAACACGGGCATGATATAAACTCGATACGGTTGAAAATTCAGTCGGATTTATGTGTAAAAAAACAGCTGATATTTTAACCGGTAACATTTATTGACATAATTTTTAGATAAACTAGTCGATAATTTAAATTTATCATTTTAGCTGGTTTTTCAACCGACAAATTATCGAGTGTAGTTGATTTTTCAACCGACAAATTATCGAGTGAAAAAATATATAGGTAACTTTGCCTGTTTTACTGAGCCATCACCGTCACCATTGTTGGACCACCACTATCGTTGTCAGACCAAATCTGCATGACCACCACAGTCATCGCTATCGGACCACTGACATCATCAAAACAATGACTATCATTGGACATCATCGAAACAATGACTGTCATTGTTGCCAGACCCCATTGTTGGGCCGCCTTCACCTTCAGACCAAAGTTGCCCGACCACCACCCCCATTGTCATTGGACCACCACCACCATCATCGAAAGACTACCATCATCTGACCGCGCCATCACCAAACCACCAATGCATAACCATCACTATTGTTAGACCGCCGCTGCTCGACCCCCACCATCACTACCATGGAACCACCACTGTTGGGTCGCCTCCATGGTCAGATCACCTCTAAACGACCATTACCATCAAACCGCCATCGCTGAGTTGCTAATACCAGCGACACTGACATCAAATTTTTGGCACACGACCTTTACCATCTATCTTCACAACAATAGGGTCGATGTCACTCCCCAAACTTTTTCAACCGCTACTCTAATGAAAGTCAAGTCAATTTATCCCACTATTGAATCGCTTCTTTCTCTTCTTCAAGGGCAGACAATACCTCGTAACATACATATGAATCGTGGATTCATTTCAACCAGGTTAGACCCCATGGTTTTTTTCTCTTCGAGTTTTTCACATAAAAAGCCTTGATGTCCAATCTATCAAGCCTTTTGTAATCCACGTGTATGCTAGATTTTCTTGCAACGCTACTAAGACGCTAATATAACTCCACCACCATGAATTCTCCTCTACATAACACTAAACCCTAAAATAATTTTCTTTATTCATAAGATAAGAAGTAAATGAAATTAGTCTTTTGCCAATCAGCATGCACTAAACTGTTTGTTGGATTGCTCTCCTTTCAACAGTAAAATACAGCAAATAGTTTGGAGTGATTAGTGCAGCAACAATCACGAAATGGTTGCTCGGTGTCACATGCAAAACTATTCAATTATTGGGCCTCGCTGTTAACAAGCTCTCAAATATTTTGTCTGAATCATGAGTCAGCAAACCCAGCAACATTGAATATTACTATTTTTGCATCCTTTATTTGCCATTTGCTTTATCATGTGTAATTGATTGAAACACCATAATAAGTGCCAATAGGTGGCTTGCACCATCCATGTGTGTGTGGTGCCAAAATAAATAATTTGGTTGAAATTATCTTCAATGTAAATTAAATCTAAGACTCTTTCTAGCACGGCCGTTGTTTTGGCTCTTTGAGAAAATTGCATTTTAACAAATTTTTCAAAAAACTGTCACTGAAATCAGTGTTTTTCCACCGCTCTAGCTAGGAACGGTGGGAGGCAGCTGCCCCAAACAGAGCCTAGCTTAGTAGGTAATAGATACAAATGAATTTTGTACTTCGATGCATTAAGACAAATGGAATATTCAAATTCATCTCTATTAACAAATGCATCAATTAAATATGCACACATTTTTAACTTAATAATTTATCGGAATAAATCAATAAAGATATGATCAACGTCACTACAACTTATATGCAATACATAAATTATTTAATAATTTTTAATTCATTCATTATACCCTAATTAAATATTTAAAAATCTTATGAAATATTCAAATTATAGCCTTAATCACGACTAGTTTATTTTATAAATCAAGATTGTCAGCTATATTTTTAAAATAATCAAGTAATTTTCAACATCTCCAACAATTACATGGAGTAAATATGACATGAATAAATCAAATATCAGGGAGAAATAAAAGCATTTAAAAATATTAAATAATACATAAATTAGAAAGAAGTCAAAATAGTTCTCCTTGGGAAAAGGGGTTCTTTAATTCTTCCTATCAAAGAGAAATTGTATAATAATAGTTATTATAATTTGGACCATAGTTAGTAAATATTGAATTAATTTTTAAAATAACCATAATTAAACATGGTTATGGTAACCAAAATTATCTCATTTGGTCCAAATTTTATATCATATTAAGAAATAAATTTATGGATTATGATGTTTTTTCTTTGAAATTGATTATTATATTTCATGTATCACAATGATTATATCTCTTATACACGTATACATATTTCTTAATGAATAAACTTCATGTTTTTCTAGGTCAAATTAATGATATTTTTCATATGAAAAAAAAATGTATACACATAAAAAACTAAAATATGAAAGCATCCCAATCAAATTGTGTTTCACTAATAATATTTATCATTACAATGAAATCAACCAAAATAACTAGGACCTATATGGTCTACGTGATCCTTGAAATTTTGCTGCGACATGTCTTTACTCAAAGGATCAGCTATCATCAATTAAGTACTCGTGCACTCAACAATCACTATATTCTCCTTAACATATTCCCTTGTGGCTGAGTATTTAATGTCAATATATTTGCCTCGATTACCGCTTTTGGTGCTCTTTACCAAAAATAATGTAGTTGAATTGTAGCAATATATCTTCAATAGCCTAGATATGAAATCCACAAGTTTATTCTCAAAAAGGAAACACTTGAACGATACCTATGTGATGTAGCCTACAAAAAAAGACATAAAATTGGAAGTAACAACTAAAGTCTATTTTACACTCCTCCAAGATGCAACTTTACTAGAAAACATGAAGTTGTATTCAGATGTTGATTTTCTAGAATCAACAAACCCAACAAAGTCAAAATCATAATAGCCAGTCGCCTTTAAACTATCAACATGATTATATATAAACATATAATCTTTGGTATCTTGATGATATCTCATCACCTTCTTTGCAGCTAGCGGTGATATATGTCTGGATTACTCTAATATCTTCTAATGTTGTAATTGTAAGTGTTATTTCAAGTCTTTTGCAAACCTGAGCATAGATTAAACTATCAACAGCTGAAGCATATGGAATAATTTTTATTCGCTCCATTTATAATGGGAGATATTGCTGTTGAGATAACATATACACAAGTTGATGTGGTATATATCTAAATCAAACAGGAGAATGATAGACGAAGCGAAAAATAGAACAAAAAAAATCACACCAGAAAAGAACATATAGATTTACGTGGTTCGGCAAATTGCCTACGTCCACACAGTTGCAGAGGATTTTACTACTTGAGAAATTTACACTAGTCGATCACCTCGACTTACAAGAGAAATCTCTCACTTCGTTGCTCTCTCTTCTACCCTCTCTGTTCTTCTCTCTCTATACCGAGATATACTGAAGAAACTCTACACCGAGACACACCGATGAAGATAAACATACAAGAGAAATAAACCCAATTTCTCTTCTGCCACAAGCCACCAAGAAGAAGCCAGAGAGAACAGTCTTCTTCTTCTTCTTTCTTCTTCCTTCACCGCAAGGAACTATTTCTTCTTGCACTTTCATTCCTCTAGCCTGAGGAAGCCCTTCTTCCACAGTTCTGTGGAAGTTCGACGAAGAACAAAAGGCAGTGTGTCGTAGAACTGAATGAGAATCTGCGATACCTCTTATCGCGAACAGGTAGGCGCGTCAATTCGCGAAACGACAGAGGCAGGAAGAGCGGGAACAAGTATTTCGATCGAGTGGGAGACATTTTCGAAACCTTAAGATCGCGGTCGCGACCTTTCGCAATCGGGAACAGGGAGGTGGGAGCGGGAAGCGGGCGCGACCGAGCGGGAGCGGTTCTTATCGGGCTCCAGTGCTAACAAATATGCTTGCTAAAAAATCTTTCATTATGAATCTCTCCAAAACTTTATTGATATAGGTTTTCTAAGACAGACCTAAAAGGCCTCAAAATTTATCTCTCTATATTTTCATGCAAATGATATAAGAGTCATCCCCAGTAAAGAGTCATCACTAGTAATTTTCATATCAAAATTTTTAGAGGGAAATTGTTTCATTTCACTTAATAAATATTTATCATTGGTTGCAAATAAAATATAAGCATGAAGGATTTAATAAAAAAAATTTTCTTCCACTGTTATATTATATAAATTGATCTAAGACTTTTCCTTACAAATCCAAATGTAGAGATTATGTCATGAAAATTTAAATACCATTGACGAGGGGCTTATGCTAATCCATCATTGCACACCAAGTGGTCATTGTCCCCAAAAGATAATCATTATGGTCGTTTCATATAAACCTCTTACTCTAAGTTTACATTAAGGAATAAAGTTTTTACATTTAGTTGTTGCATCTTTAAATCAAAATCTACAACAAATGTCATAAATATTTTGAAGGAATATTTCTTACAAACAAGGGAAAAAGGTCTCCTTGTAATCTATTCCATCTTGTTCAGTAAATCTTTTATTTACAAGAATTGCTTCATAACTTTATATATTGTTTAATGACTTTCTTTTTTTTTAAATTTTAAAGACCCATTCACAATACATGGCTTTTGCACCATTAGGCAACCCAACAAGGCCCCATATTTCATTATGTCTCATCATTCATGACATCAAACCATAAATCACATTTCTTACACTTCATGTCTTGTGAAACATTTCAGGAACATTTTCGGCTCTTGACTCTTGAAGATACACAATGTAATCACTAGAAATTATTAATCTTCTTTCTTACATGTAAATTTTCTAAACTAGAACCATATAATTCGAACTAAAGTTTGATTTCATCATGTTTAAAGAATAATTTGAGTGATTTAATTTTTTGAATTCTAGAATCAAAATTAATTGACTGCTCATAGGATGATGCCACTCCATTATTTCTGCTGACTTTCAGGAGGTCGCCATGTTAAATAGTGGACCTGCAATGCTAAAACTAAGTACAAGGCAAAACTACTTTAAATGCCACGTTTGCGGAATGGTGTAGGGCATTCGTGATTTAAAATGATGAAACAATATCGTTGTCGCGAAACAGCTTCGACAGATGCTCGAAAAATACTGCTTCACCAAACGATGTGTTGTTGTTCACTCGAACGGAATTGAGGTTGATTGACGACTCAAACGAAGCCTAAGTAGTGAGCTTTGGAATCGACATTCGAGGAAGAGGAAGGGCGCGACCTCAGGAGCTGGGGAGAAATAGCCGTTGGAACCAGTCGCAGCTATATAGCCGTTATGAGAAGTTTTCAGGGATCATACAATATTATGATCAAACAGTATGATTTTCAATTGCACAATCTTATATGAACAAGGTCTCTAGATTTTGAACTAATCATATAATTATATGATAATTAATCGTCCTGTTAGAACTTGATTAATGTTTGTCCAAGTGCTTATATGTTAAATCTTTTATAGGGGAAATGTTATGATAGAAGAAAGAGTTTGAATTCAATCAACTTATTTGTTTTGTAAATTTTTAGAGGCTGTTTGGGAGTGCTTTTGATTTTGATTTTGATTTTATTATATTTTTATTTTTACTTTAAATAAAAAAAAATTTGATATATTATAACATATTTAATTGTTTATAAACAACAACCTAAACTTTTTTTAATATATTTTTTTCAGGATTTTTAAAAACAAGCTAACAGATTTTTTAAATAAAAAAACACTAAACAAACAAGACTTTGAAATAATAATAAAAAAAGAAAATAAAATTGATCTCAAACAAATCCTTAATTTATGAAATTGTCAGCAGATGTTTTCAAAAAACAGTTGTATAGCGCTCATAATTGTTGTGTAATTTAGGGCGAAACAATGCAAATACAGAAGAAGAACATATATTTAATGAGGTTCGACAAAGATACCTATATTCTCGAGAGCGAGCGGCAAATTTCACTATTTCAGAGTTTACATACCTATAGGGTTACACATCTATTTATAGATAAAACCCACAGAAAAATTTACAAACACGCCCTCACTCCCTCAACACACTAATATAAGAGACACACATCTTCACACCAAGAGACACTCATTTTCGTTCCAGGAGACACACCTCTCATTTTCAAGATACTGCAAATTTCCTGGTATATGAGTCATACCTAACAATATGCAACTAGATGTGTAAATACTTTCTTTCAGCACGAAGATATAAGAGATTTTAGAAGAACATATGACTCGTTTCGAGCCCGAAACTCCTAAATCTCTTGCTTGTATTGTTGCATTCATTTTCTCATGACTTTATCTACTTGCAAACATCATAAATTCTTTATTCATATCCCAATAGAATTATCAACAAAACATCACTAATCATAAATAATTCTGCAGCTATCTACGCTAATTCCAATGACATCAAAATTGAAATTTTCAAACGGTGCATTTTTTCTTTATATTTAATATATTTAATATATTTAACTCAAAATAAAATATATTTGATAGGTTGAAAAAAAAAGAGTTAAATCGACTCTTTTTTTAAAACACTCAGAATAATTTTTAATTGTTTTTAATGATATTTAAGAATAAGTTGGTTTATTTATGAAAATAAAAAATTAAAATTACATGAATAATACACTAACTAATTATATTTGTATTTGTAAATAATAATAATAAATTAATCTTAAACAAACCCTAATAATAAATTACATGAATAATACTAACCAATAATAAAAACTCGGGATTGTTCGCACTGTATATCCTTCTTCATCTTCTACATCGAAGTTCTAACGAAGCGGGATCATTAAAAAGCCTTGCATGAGAAGAAGAGAGCAGAATGTAACCATGAATAACTTGCCGGCAACCCGCCATGCATGGCGGATGTTTCGCCGGCAAGTCATCCTTGGCTGCATGCATGTACTCTCCGTCTTGTCATGCATGGCTCTTATGAATTTCTTGGCTTCCCAACAGCCCTAGGAGGTTTCTTCCATTTATAATGCTTCTGGTATTCTCTTCCACTGGTTTCATTTCTGGCATCATGAGCCCAGTTTTGGTACGTGTTTATGTATTATTATCCTTGAATTTTTCTCATTTTGATTGGATCTTCTTGGAGACTTATTCAAGCTTATGAAATGGTATTGGTTGACTTGTTGAAGTTTGACTATAATCCTTTCCAGTAATTATGAAAATATAGAAATAAAATTCGAATTATAATATTCAGACCAAAACATGATGATCAGAATAAATATTAAAATTATTTAATTTTTATCCCTTGTATTTTAAACTAAATATAATAATTTCTAAACTCATAATGAAGAAAATTTTGATTAATATGGACTATATTGCACATAAACCCCTTGGTTAAGACATATTTTACTAGTTTGATATTACATATCATGAAATTATCTTAAAATGGGACAATTACATATAGACCACACTAAACTTTCTATTTACAAATTAACCAACCTCTTTCATCCAATTTTCAAATTCTCAAGTATCAAATTTTATGGTAAAATCCCAACTCGTATTTTTTTATTTTTATCAAATTCTCAATAGTTTGATCATGACAGACGTAAATACATCAGTTCAGGAGTTTAAAAAATTCATCTGAGCAGTTAATTTGTAAATAAAAATGTTTTAGGGGTTCTGTATGTGATTATATGTTAATGAGCATGACATATTTTAGGCATCTTGTATCTCATTTATATAATTATCATAAGAAAATCCAATAGAAATATGTCGATGATATGTGAAAGATTCATCATATTATCACAATGCAAATAAGACAAATGAGAAAATTAAAATTTATTGATAATTTTTTTTAATGCGGGTTTAGCTGCAATAATTTTTATAGAATTTTATCTATTATATTAGCTAGCACCAACTATCTCTAATTCAGTGTTAAATTTTGACTTTTCCTAATCTTTGCAAAGTATGTAAAGAAGTTACTTTGGACATTACTGTAATGACTTGGCTTATCATGAAATTTTAAATTCTCTCTACTGCCACTTTATGTAATTTATCATTGTTGAGTGCTAGAAAACTCGCGCCGGTAGAGTGCTAGATTATAATCTTAGCGTGACACAAACAATCAACACACATTCAGAAGAGAGAGAATTAACTAGTAACGATATCAAATGTTTTTATGTTGAAAACCGATAAACGAAAAAGCCACATGGTCTGGCTCAGCTGAAGAGTTTCACTATACATGATGATTACAAATTCAATCTCTTGTCTTACAAGTGGAAAAGAGTTATAAGATCTTCAATGTAATAACATTGACGTGCTGATGAACTTTTTGCCAGGAGTAGCGGCGACAAATAGCTATTGGCGGCACTTAGTAGGTTGAGGTGGAAGTTGTTTGGTGGTGGTCGACTACAATCGACAGTTGTCAACAATAATCAACAATGCTCAACGGAGACATACGTTTTTCGAAGGTGATTGATGGTGCTTGATGGAGGTCGACGTGGTCGACGACGGCATGAGTGTTGGATGGTAGTTGGCGGTTGTAGACGACGGTCGGAGTGGTGCTGGACTTCAACTTATTCTCAATGCTTCGAGCTCTCCTCAAGTCCCCAACACTCTCCCCTCCCCCTCCTCCCTTCCTCTTATGAGAGAGGTTGAGCTTTATTTATAGAGTTATGGGTGCAGTTAATGCAAAAATATAAATCATTTGATTGAATGACTAGATAGTTTCTCTAGATCGGACGACATTTTGATGGACATTTGAGTGCATTAATAATGTCGGAAATGAGCGATCTTGAGCTCCTTCTATTCATCTTGTCAAAACACTCAATTTAACTATAGAGTCGTAAGAATCAACATTCGTTTAACCTTCCAAATGTGTTCAATAAACTTCCAAAAATGGTTTAATAACTTGATCATGGCTTGATTTGGTACAGATTTGCCCAATTTTAGTGACATTTGGTTCTTCTCATCGATCCAATCAATTTGACTATAAGTTTGCTGAAATCAGAGCTCTAGATGACTTTTTATTGAGGTTTGAACATTTCTTACTAAAAAAAAATTATTGAGATCAATGCGATATCTCAAGATTCGTATGGGATGATGAAAATTTATTGATGTTGTATCAATTGTTATTTTTGCAAGCAGCTTTAATGGTTTTTTTTTCTGAACATTTTCTTAGCCTTAATATATATATATATATATATATATATNTATTTATAAACAAAATCTAAATGGTCAGTAATAACTATTTTAGGTACTCTAAATAAAAAGTATAATAAGACATTGAGTAGAACATGAAATTCCAAAAGACAAAATCAGATAATGACAACTGTATAAAAAGAAACTAATCTTCTCTTCTAGCCAACATTGTTGCTGATGCAAAACACATAAATTTATAGGGTTTTCTTAAAACAAACTAACACAAATGTCATTATAAAAATTAAAAAAAGGGGGGTATTTACATGCATAGCACACAAATTTAATGTATTTACATATCTCACACCTAAACTTTCATATTTAAACACATGACACTCAACTTTTAATGCCACATCAAAAATAGCATTATTATAATATTTTAAAAATGAAATACACCTTTTCATGCATAGTTTTAAAGGGCCAAAGTGCTATGTATGTAAATATGAGAGTTTGAATGTGAGATATGTTAATACAAAAGATTTGTGTGCTAGGTATGCAAATTTCCCCATTAAATAATAAGAGGATGCTTTTTTTACCATAACAAGTACCAAGTGACACATAAAATCCTTTGATATAATAAATGATAAAAAGAAAATAGAAAAAAAAAACTTAAGTTGACAAAAATTAGTTGGAAAAAAATAAAATGGAATAAAATTTAAATAAAATTTAAGAAATAAAAAAATTATTATGTAGGCTAAGATTTCAATTATAGAATCATAATCCAAGTATGTGACAAAATAAATCCAATAGCATGTTGCAGGAAATGATGAAATAGGACGAGGAGAAGATAACTCGTGATAACGGGTGCATAAACACAAACATTTGCATTCTCGCACTCGAACACAGACATCATATCGTGGAAGAATTTCAAGGATCACACTTGAGCAACAAAATAATTTCACATCCAATAAATTTTTATTATAATATTTGTGAAACAGCCAAAAATATAAGAGAAAAAAACCAAAGTATAAAGCTAAATTTCTACTCTGCAATCAACTACATCATAATGTGTCAATATTTTGTCGCAAAATAACAAACTCTATAGCCTTATTTGCTTAATAGATTACAAATGTCAAATTAGAAGGTTGATTAGCCAAATTTGGACAGCTTTGATACAAATTTGCAAGCTTATTTTCATCAGAAGCATAACATCACATAATAATATGAGAGAAGTTTATTTGTTGTCCTGAATAAATTTATTTTATTTTATAATTAGAGTAGTTTGTTACATGTCTTTGAGGTGACCTTAAGTAACAATTTATTTGCTAATTCCTAAAGGTTGGTCGATATGGTTTGAAATGAAATGAAGTCCTTTTGGTTCTTGAATGCTTTCAAGTTCAATGACCAAAGTTCAAACCAAGTACTAAATATGATTTCAATTGTTTTGATGTCATATCATAAATTCAATTCTTCATAATCCGATATTTCCAAAGTTCGATAGATTTATGCAAGCTATAGCTTTTCATTTTCACAGAATTGAAGTCTCCTCTTCAATTGTCACCATCTAATGACATCTATCGATTGTCATTATGGTTAGCAATTTTCTTGGTATTGTCATTGTTCATTGTCACTATCTAAAGAATTTTTTGAAGTGAAAAACGTGTTTCACGATGAACAATCTGCCCACGAAGTCACATCAATCAACAGTTAGACACTCATTTCATAAGAATTATTTTGAAGTGAAAAACATGGTATATTCATTAATTCTTGGGCTTACAGAGGATTTCACGATATTTTATAAATAACTCCCAAGATTTCTTTATATTTATAATTAGCACTCTTAAATAAGATATAAATCTTAACACTATCAATAGCTATTGTTATTGCTTAGGAACAAAATTTTGGGAAGTGAGCTACTCAAAAATTATTTGAAGCAAGTACTTAAAATTTTTTAATTGTTATGTATGATTGAGCACCAAAGTTGAAGGCAATTTAGAATTAGCTTGGGCAAATAGTTGTTATGTCACCTCCACTCACTCATGAATGAGTAGTTCATAAATAGTTGTTATGAGGCAAACTAATTCTCTTTGGTTGAATAAGAATATCTTCTTACAGTTTTCTATTTTGTGTGCAAATTAAGGGAGTGATTCCTACTTGAGTGGTGCTAATTTGACCGCATAACTACGATATAAATCTTCAACTTAAACTGATTTTGAGGCATAGATTTCACATTTCTATAAATTCTTTGCTTAGCTTTATTTCTTCTATATATATATTATTATTGGCTTTTTAAAGCGCTTAATTTGGCTCAATGTGGCACTATTAAGGTGATAAATTACAATTGCCATTTGATTTTGTAAGTTCAAATTTCTCATTAATTTCTTCAAATTTATTCGATCATTACATTGTCATAAAGTAAATTATTGACTTTGTTGATGTTTTATGATCTAGAAATCATTTTAATTCCTTTGTGTGATTTACACCCATTACAACTTGGTAATTAAATTAATAAACCTTAATCACATCATTTGTCCTACAGTAAAATATTTCTATCTTAAAGAATGATTGAAAAAATAGATGTTCAATTTTGGTAACAATGAAAAGTTTACGATTACTCTAAGCAATGACTCAAATAGATTCCAAAATAAGAAACACTAACACTTCATGACAACAACTATAGTCTAATAGGTATGCCAGTCTTACCGATCTATCAACTAACTCTTTAGCGAGCTTCCTATTAGCTTTACACTCCTCATCATATTTTGATAGAAACATAATAACATGTGCCAAGGAAAAACAAAATTTTGCATGTTAGTTTTTCATGAGTTGAGACATATGTACAACTTTGTTGCAATGAAGTTATGAAACCTAACCTTCCCAAGGCTACTCTTCTTAAGTTTTTCCCTCTGATCATACTGTTGTAAATCAACTGGAAACTGAGGTGCTAAAAAAAATTATCATTAAGAAGAGCAAGCAAATAAATAACTTGACAAAAAAAAACCTAAAATCCTTCACGAAAATCTTTTCATACAAAGTTCAATAACTCTCCGATTAAGTTAGTCAAACTTACACCAAAAATAAAAATAATCAATGAGATCGGGGCTATACATACATCAGAGAGTAACTATAAAATAGCATTTCAAAGTGTCATGTTAGGTAAGCTCTCATCTGGCAAAGGTTCTAGACAATTCTTTAGAAGTGTAAGTACTTCATGATCTAAAAATTCGAGCTGAAGTTTCTTCCTACAATAGAAATGGTGCAAGAAAAGTCCAGAGAAAATCAAAATATAATGAGATTTGCTAGCAAAAAGGTTATGGTGAAGCATTCAAGAGGATGAAAAACTGCTCAACTGCAGGTATCCATCTTACTTAGAAAGTGCATCTTGAAGAAGTGGTAGCTTCTTGAGTTTATTAATAGCTTGCATATTTTGCCTATTTAGCTCAACATCTTCTTCAACTGTAACTTCAAATTCAGTCATAAGATCTTCAGCAATCATTGCAAGCTCAATAGAGGATATTTCAATTTCCACCATCTTTTCACTAATCTTAAGAAACTCATTCATCTTATTATACTCTTCGGCCTATAAGGTCATCATAAATGTAAGGCATTAAGAAAAAATTGCTATGCATGAAGGCTGTGCTAGCGATACGAGTGAGGTAACAAAGTAAATCATTGAGGTATTAAGTACAATATTTAAAACTTTGAGCAAAACATTAATAAATAAATTAAATCTTAATTTGTCAAAAGAGAAAATTATGACCCAAAAAAAATTTATATAAACACAAACGAGACAAATAAAACCTGTGGAGCATCCCCATTAGATTCAGCTTCATTATCAGATCAACCACAACATTATCAACAAAATCATCTGCATATGGTGAAGCTTTTATTCATGATATTGGGGTTGATCAATTTGGTCATTTTGGAAGTGAGGAATGGCTTATTGAAGTTCACAATCTTATAAGCTTCCCTAAAAATATTCAAAATCCTAAGTTTATCTGAAGTAATGAAGCTGGAACCTTTCAAGCTTATCTCCAACAACTTTCGTAAGCATCTAAAAAGTCCAAAAAATCACAACAAATGGGACTTAATTGATGCCTCTAGAAACGAGTCCCAAAGAGCTTGTACACTCAAACAACAGCAACCATAACTATAATGGCCTATATAGTAGAAGGGGGGCAGCTCTCTTACATTTATTGGCCTAATCTCCTCTTGAAATTTCAAACTATTAAAAGAGTTCTCACTTCAAGAAGAAGATACGAAGGACATAACACAAGGCTCCGCTTCAACTAATCAAAATTTTCTTGTCGCAATAAGTGCTTAAAAACTCGCTCTGATTCATAACACATCAAAAATATCACTATTTTAACTAAAAAAAAATGGAATACATATGTTCCTGCATATGTGTTATGTACGGAAAAAATTGAAATTTGAGTGTTGCTTGTTAGATATGAACATACATACAAATTTTTTGGACTTGTTAGATGCTTAGGGACGTTGTTGAAGATAAGCTTGTAAGGTTCCAACTTCATTACATCATATAAACTTAGGATTTTGAATATTTAAAGAGAAGCTTATAAGAGTGTGAATCAATACGCCATTTGTCACTTCCAAAATGATCAGTTTGATCAACCCCAATATCATGAACAAAAACATCATCATATGCTGATGATTTTGTTGATGATGTTGTGGTTGATCAAATTGATCATTTTGATAGTGATAATGAAATCGAATCAATTGGAGATGCTCCACAGGTTCTATTTCCCTCATTTGCGTTTATCAAATTTTTTTTTGGATCATATGTTTTCCCATTTAACAAATTATGATTTGATTTTATTATTAATGTTTTGTTCGAAGTTTTAAATAATGTATTTAATCTCTCTTTAATTTACTTTTTTACCTCACTCGTTTCACTTGCACGGTCTTCATGCATTGCAATTTTTTCTTAATGCCTAAAATTTGTGATGACCTTATAGGTCGAAGAGGATAATGAGACGATTGAGTTCCTTACGATTGGTGAAAAGATGGTGCAAATTGAAAAATCACCCGTTGAGCATGCAATGATTGTTGAAGATCTCATGGCTGAATTTGAAGTTACAACTGAAGAAGATGTTGAGCTAAATTGACAAAATAAGTCATCTATTAATAAACTCAAGAAGCCACCACTTCTTCAAGAAGCTCTTTTTAAGTAAGATGGATATCTGCGGTTGAGCAGTTTTTCATTCTCTTGAATACTTTACTATAATATTTTCGCTAACTCTCATTATATTTCGATTTTATCTGGAATTTCATTTCACCGTTGCTATTGTAGGAATAAACATCAACTCGAATTTTTAGATCATGGAGTACGTACAATTTTAAGGAATCCGCTGAAACCTTTGCAAGATGGGAGCTTACCTAATATGACTATTCAAACTGCTATATTATAGTTACTCTTTGATGTACGCATAGCCCTCATCCCATTGATTATTTTTATTTTTGGTGAAAGTTTGACTAACTTAATTGGAGATTCATTGCATTTTGTATGAAAAGATTTTCCTGAAAGATTTTTGGTTTTTTTTTCAAGTTACTTATCTGCTTGCTCTTCTTGATGAAAAATTTTTTTGCACTTCAGTTTCCAGTTGATTTAGAGTTGTATGTTCAGAGAGAACAACTTAAGAAGAGTGGCCTGGGGAAGGTTAGGCCTCATAATTTCATTGCAACAAAGGTTTACATATGCCTCAACTGAAGAATAATAACATGCAAAATTTCATTTTTTCCTTAACACAAGTTATTATGTTTCTATCAAGATATGACGAGGAGTGTAAAACTAATAGGAAGCTAGCTAACGAGTTAGTTGATAGATGGGTAAGACAGACATACCTAGTCGACTATGATTGTTGTTATGAACTGTTAGCGTTTCTTATTTTGGAATCTATTTGAGTCATTTTTTAGAGTAATCATAAACGTTTCGTTGTTAGCAAAATTTAACATCAATTTTTTCAATCATTCTTTATGATATAAATATTTTACGGTAAGACAAAGGAAGTGATTAAGGTTTCTTAATGCAATTACCATGTTGTTATGGGTGTTAATCACACAAGGGAATTAAAATGATTTCTAGATCAGATTTGGTCGATAACCACCTATTCCACCTCTTTGGCCTCCACAGCTACAAAAGCAACATCCAAACTGTTCACATCCACCTGTTTCTCTCCTTTTGGGTGGCCTTGAAAAAGCTTAGCTCAGGTGTCTCACTTTTCCACAGTTGTAGCTCCTGTGGGCCTCCCTCTGAGCACTTGTTCTAACTGAGCTTGATGCATCCAAAGTTGATCGCATCCAAAATGACCACTTGGTTGAGCCGAAACACGTGGTGAGGTAGTTGCTCCCGTCGAGACATGAACTCCCTGTATGAGCCCTACTAAGACCTTAAAAACTTCATGATCTATCTTCCCTCGAATTTTCAATCCTTTTCTCCTGCAGCATCCTCAATCAAAAGGATCTAAATTTCGATCACACAAAGAAGAGAGTGAGGCAGCAAGTGAAGTCCTGCAGCAGAAGCTGTCTCGCTCGGACAAAGCAAAAATTGATCTCGATACAAGCTTCAAAATCTTCAATGCCACTCTCTGATACCTTCTCGTGACAGAGGAATTCTGAAAATTTGCCTCTCCTGTTGAAGAGAAACAAACGCACGATCTCCAGGNGCTGAGCCTAAATATATATATTTTCTTAAAAAGGTTTTATGTTTAATGGAGGAGTTAAGAAGATTTATACCATCTCAGAAGATGTGTAAATCTGAACAAATTTATAATAATGTTTGTTTAATTTTTTAATTTATTGCTGGCTCCAAAAATTCGATAACAAGAATTAATTGAAGTGAAATGAGGGAGTTCCAAATTTTCATTAGATAGATGAAACAGTATATAGGCATTTTACTCTCATTTTTGTGAGGACTTTATGATCAAGGTTTCTCACAGGCACAAGCGTCTATGATTAATTGCCCCACTCAATAATGAAAGAACACTTTTGATTGAGACTAGCCATTCGATACTAAATACCCAGACGTAACATATAGTACCATCAAATTTTAGCTTTAAAATTATGAAATTATCATTATTGATTTCAAAGTGAATTAATGTCGGAATGGTGAAGAACTTCATCACAATCACATGATTTCGTCATCCTAAATTATCTTGAACATTGGTTAACTTAGTCAGTGGAGATATAGTCGACCCAACTTGATAGAAGAATCGCTCTCAACAATCATGGGTCACTTTATTCAATCCAACCTTATATAGATTTGAGGTGGATATTTTTCTAAGGGAACTAATTAAGATGACATTAGCTTATGGATGGCTATATTTCTTATCAAATATACACTATGATTCACAACTCAAAAGGCCATAATATTATTGGGAAATATATGGCTGGAGTTTGCTAGCCTCGAACAGAGGATGTTGATCATAACAAATTCTTTTATGAGGCCCTTGGATTTAACCACACTAATAGAGGATTTGAGTCATGTCTTTAGTGACACGATTATTTTGAGTGTGAATGTAGTTGTATATCTGACATTTATTCTATATGAGCATAAGTTGACCTCAAATTTATTACCCTCAACAAATTAGTGAAGAGGATGATGCGCTTGTTTATTTCAAACTTTTAATGATTTTAGTTTAAATTAAATATTTTTAAGTTTTATAATTAAATTTTTATTTTTGTGAATAGATTCCTCTGATTAAGAATTACATTTAACAGAATCATCATCAGATAATTTATTGAAATTCTCATATTATAATCTAAATGAGTTTAGTTATTTGAGCATTCGGAAAGGCATTAGTCTTGCCAAGTTTAGGCCTTATAAGGAAAAGGATCAGACTGGCAAAGTGGGTGTTTAGTTGATTTGTTGTGCTCAACTTCAATTCTTGATTTCTTAAATATTCCAAGTGTTTGATTCAAGTTTGAAAAGAACATTTAAGTCTATCGCAGGCCATGTGCATACCTTTTTCAATTTTCATAATTCAATTAGCATTAATTGCAATGGAGATTTGAACATTCATTGAAAGGGTCTTGTTTATGTCCACTAACAAAATAATCTTAGTCCAAGTTGGATTCTTTCAGCCATCTAGAAGAGCCTTAGGTTTCTTTGAATGATCATATTCAAGATCATAGGTGAATATCAAATTCAATAAATTTTTCTCGAGCTCGATGATGAATTATTGATTCACCTATTACTCTTGTACATTTACTTATGCTTTAAATATCTAATTTCTTTTGATGTTATATGTTTCTCATGTCATTTTAATCATTGTTGTATTTAACAAGTTCTTTTAAATTCTTTTCAGTGCATATTCGTTCAATCTAAAATTTGGCAACCTCTCTATGTCATCTCTATATAGGTGGTTGTTTCGGTAAAGTTGGGTTTGTCCATCTCTCTATAAAAATCGTGCATATCATGGTGTGAACATCATGTTCTAGTCTTCATCTTCCATCATGCTATGAAAAGCATATATAGATCTTCAAACTTGCATAAAAAGATGCCTACATTTTCTTGTGGCTTCACTTAAAGAGCAAACAAGTATTTGGGAAAATCCTTTTCATGCTACAAAAAATATGTATAGGGCATACCCTATACATATATGCATGAATATATGTACAAACAATGGTGGTGATACATTGAGGTTTATGACAAGGAGTGTAAAGCTAATAGGAAGCTCGCTAAAGAGTTAGTTGATAGATGGGTATGACAGACATACCAAATAGACTATAATTGTTGTCATGAAGTGTTAGTGTTTCTTATTTTGGAATCTACTTGAGTCATTTCTTAGAGTAATCATAAACTTTTCGTTGTTGCAAAATTTAACATCTATTTTTTCAATCATTCTTTATGACAAAAATATTTTACGGTAAGACAAATGAAGTGATTAAGGTTTCTTAATGCAATTACCATGTTGTTATAGGTGTTCAAACAAGAGAATTAAAATGATTTCTAAATCAGATTTGCCCGGTGGCCACCTGTTCCACCTCTTTGGCCTCCACAACTACGACCGCAACATCCAAACTATTCACATCCACCTGTTTCTCTCCTTTTGGGCGGCATTGAAAAAGCTTAGCTCAGGTGTCTCACTTTTTCATAATTGTAGCACCTGTAGGTCTCTCTCTGAGCACTTGTTTTAACTGAGCTTGATGCAGCCAAAGTTGATCGCATCCTAAAAGACCACTCGGTTGAGCCGAAACACGTGGTGAGGTAGTGGCTCCCGTCAAGACATGAACTCCCTATACGAGTCCTATCAAGATCTTCAAAACTTCATGATCTACCTTCCCTAGAATTTTCAATCCTTTATCTCCCATGGCATCCTCAATCAAAAGGATCTAAATTTCGATCACAGAAGGAAGAGAGTGAGGCAGCAACGGAAGTCCTGCAGCAGAAGCTGTCTCGCTCGGACAAGGCAAAAATTGATCTCGATACAAGCTTCAAAATCTTCAATGCTACTCTCTGATACCCTCTCGTGACAGAGGAATTCTGAAAATTTGCCTCTCCTGTTGAAGAGAAACAAACGCACGATCTCCAGGTCCANATTATAATAATCTTATCTAAAGATAACTTAAATATACTTTAGATAAAGCAAAAATTGATCTCGATACAAGCTTCAAAATCTTCAATGCTACTCTCTGAAACCTTCTCGTGACAGAGGAATTCTGAAAATTTGCCTCTCCTGTTGAAGAGAAACAAACGCACGATCTCCAGGTCCACGTATCTCCTAATCACGCTCCGGTACCTCGCGTTTCCTGACCCTCAAGCCAACTCAAGAAAACGGACCCGTACTTACTCGATTGGATGATCTTGAGGAAGCCAATGGTCACAATTCAGGGGTGATAATGTGGTNTTGACCCTCGACCCAACTCAAGAAGACGGACCCGTACTTACTCGATTGGATGATCTTGAGGAAGCCAATGGTCACAATTCAGGGGTGATAATGTGGTTGGCGTTGGTGGCGACGGACGAGACGGCATCAGTCTCCACCTCCTCAGCTATGCTGCTACTGCTAGAAATCGCTTTCCACAGCCTCCAACTACAGCGCCTCAGTATGCTTACCGAACTCTGCACGTCGCTGGGAGCTCTGCAAATTGCCACTCTCCTTCTCGCCGTCTACCGACTCTCCAGATCGTAGGATTCGACCTTTGTATGCGACGATTCCGTCGTAAGCGGCAATGCTTCGTGAGCTTTGCTCCAATGTTGATATGAATCGATCTTTGCTCTGTTTTTCTCTGCAATTAGAATCTCNCCGGAGGATTCGACCTTTGTATGCGACGATCCCGAACTCCAGAATAGGATGCTTCGTCCTTCGTAAGCGGCACTGCTTCGTGAGCTTTGCTCCAATGTTGATATGAATCGATCTTTGCTCTGTTTTTCTCTGCAATTAGATTCTCTTTCTCCTCTCACCTGCTCTTTCATTCGAGTCAGTAATAGGATCCCTCCCTCTTTTGAGAAACGCGAAAGCAGAGCTTTTCGCGCCATGGAAGTTGCTGAAGAATCGCACTTCCGAGCTTAAGTGGCAACGGGAGATTCGAATGCGTGTCAGCAGCGTGAAGGAGAAGGCCTCCATCTCCGACGCCGCAGCTCTGTTCGCCATCCATGCCCTTCTCCGCTTAACTATTTCGGGACAATCCTAAATTTCCATAAATCACTATTGAAATGAAATGATGTATTTGCAGGTGTTTGCCGACATTTCTCCAAGAATTTTTATATTTGATTGATTTGTAAGTAACAGAGTTGCTAATAATTTATATACACATCATTCAAATTTTTATATCACATAAAATAATAATAATATCATTTTCTTTTATGTTCAAACCGACAAGTTGACTCCTCCAACTCAGAAGGGCGCATCGACAGGAATCCCAAAAATACTGGTCTCATATATTAAAAATATTAATATAGCACTCATTATTCTAATTGAAAATGTAGTCTCGCAATTATACTCCCCTATATCTATAAATATTAAACATTCTTATTGTTTATTATTGTGTTATCTCTCTATTTATCCTTCTTGTTAACCGCTTTATTCATTGTGTTAATTGGTCATCTTTAGTAGCTCGGTCAGGTTCTACAGCATCATCAGTCTTATCAGAATCTTTCTTCTTTCAACTATTGGGTTAAAGTAGTGTGAGCCACTCTGGTCTCTAAGTCCCGCATTTTCAACATCTCCTTCTCGAATCTCATGAATTAAGAACAAAAGCTTTCATTATGTCCCTGTTTAACCTGTCAGAAGGCTTGTGCATTCTTATTAGGCCTTTGGGTACTAAGAAACAGTGTCAAGGACATCCTTCTTAAACTAATAAAGGAGTCGATCACTCCTACATGAAAATTGTTGAGCCACCTAAAGACAGCCTCTCTCAATGTGGCGTAGAACAATCGACATTTCATTGCACTTGAAATCCTTAGAAGGTAGACGATTGATTCAAAAGAGGCAATTCAGTCAGTCGAGTCGTTCCAAACCTTATAAAATTCTAATGTGGGAATCTTAAACTTCTCTAGTGGTTCAGCGTCAGAAATCTGCCTAAAGACTGTATTTTTCGGCTTGTGGTGTGCATCAATGCACCCATATCATTGTTTGTTCACTGGTGCAACCAAAGCACTGCTCTGGCACGAGAAGTATGTGAATCCTATGACTCCTACGCCGCTTAGTAGCCATGGGGTTTCGACTCCTCTTCCCGAGGGTTTTGCCCCAAGAAACTTGCTCCCTTCCTCCTAGCACTAATCGAGTTAGTTCCACCGTCTGCCCCTACTGAATTTGTTGCTAAACAAGTTCCCTAGTTCAATCCATATTTTTCACGTCTCATTTCACCCTTGTGTTCTCTTTTTTTTTGGTGGCATGATTCCTTGCTCCCCGCACTTTTTAGGATGTTGCATCTAAATTTCTCTTCTGAGTCACACCCTAGCAAAAGAGCTCAAAATGGAAGAAAGAAATTGAGAATATAGTGTATTACTAAGCACTAGTGAACAATAATTTAGAATGAGTACATTGACCTTTTTGGACATTTTTGGCTAAAATCGTACAACCATCATTTACAAAATGGCATCTTATATATAGACAGAAGATGCACGTTACACAAAATTACATGGATTACCCTACTTTAATATGGACTGTATATAGTGTTATAGATATTTAGCCTTTGTGGGGCCAAGGACCTTTTGGGTTACTCAACTCAGTGAGCTCGATGACAAAGATGAGCGGCCAATCCTGTCAGTTGGTTGTTCTAGCAGGATTATCCTATCATTTCACAATGCGGGTGTAGTTGGTCAGATAACTCTGCAAAGTCAGACCGATTTTGATGTCCCGCATGTTGTAAAAATTTTCTGGTGGACATGGACGGTTAACTCAAGTTTCGGGAGGTACTTACTAGCTTCAACTGCTTCGCTCCCGATGCTAGTCGATTTACTTCCTCTGGCTGTCTGAGTTGACTGTCCTAAGTTGATGACTGACTATTCGAGCCCTGTGTGGGTTACTTCTTCAGTGGGTCTCGTATTTCTATGTCACATCTTCTGATTTTGTTAAATTCTTTTGAGATTCACGCAAACATGTTTTAGTGTATATATTTTTTTATAAAAATGTCTTCTTCTTTTAGGAATTTGTTTGCATAATTTATGTAGTACCAAAAGCTACTTGAATAAAATAATGAAATGATTTTATAATTTATACGTGACAAAGATCTTCAATAATTGTTTGACTTTGAGTCTTTATAATGTGTTGGGAAGTAAAAAAGATGAGCGTTGTGAGGGCTAACAAGCTAACAATTAAGTCAGATTATTTTGATATGTATAAACCTCTCATAAGCATAGTCCCTGCTGACTTCCCTGGTGACTTTAATAGAACATAAAAATCAAATTTTTTTTTTATAAAATAACAGGTCTCTTTTTGGCTTGACTTGTGCAAGTCATATGACACATAAAATATATTCATGCAATGGAAATACGGCTGTAAACGAGCCGAGCTTGAGCGAGCGAGCTCAGGCTTGACTCGTGTTCGGCTCGTTCAAAATAGCTTGTGTTTGAAGTTAGCTCGTATTCGAAATCGGCTCGTGAACAATGTGTTTGTGTTCGGCTCGATTAAAATATTTGTGTTCGTGTTCGGCTCGACATTGGCTCGTTAAACTTATATTGAGAAAAATAGATGTAAAGTGTGTGATTCGAACTTACATCAAATATATACGAAAGAATGCACTAACCACACTATCACATGAAGTGTTATGATTTAAACTTAGACATAAATATATATAATATATTATTATATAAATAATATATGNCGTGTGTCACTCTGGTCTCTAAGTCCCGCATTTTCAACATCTCCTTCTCGAATCTCCTGATATAAGAACAAAAGCTTTCATTATGTCCCTGTTTAACCTACCAAAAGGCTTGTGCATTTTTATTAGGCCTTTGGGTACTAAGAGACAGTGTCAGGAACATCCTTCTTAAACTTATAAAGAAGTCGATCACTCTTACATGAAAATTGTTGAGCCACCTAAAGACAGCCTCTCTCAGTGTGGCGTAGAACTGCCGACATTTCACTGCACTAAAAATCCTTAGAAGGTAGACGATTGATTCAAAAGAGGCAATTCAGTCAGTCGAGTCGTTCCAACCCTTNGTGTTATATAAATAGTTATAATTTTTTTTTCGAGCTAAAACGAGCCAACACGAGTGAACAATGAGTTGTTCGTGTTCGACTCGTTTATAATTTGAGCTTTAAGAATTCGTTCGTGTTTGGCTCGTTCGTTTACTTAACAAACGAGCCGAACACAAGCTGTTCGCGAACAACGAGCTTTTTTGACAGCCCTACATGGAAATGATAATCAGAGGGAGGCAGTAAAGCACATTTCCATATATACCACAAAATTCTTATGTATTTAGATATCTAACATCTCAACATCTATATTTTCACTTATGTCATAGTATCCAAATTTTTAACATCAAGTAAACAAATATCAGGATTATTTAATTTTGTAAGAATATTTTCTTTTTATGCATATAGTTTTGATGTCAAAAGGCCAATATGTTATAAATGTAAATATGAAATTTTAGATGTTAGTTGTGTAAATAACAAAGAATTGCATGGTATATATGTAAAATTTTTTATTAATATTAACAAATGAGACTATGGAGAAGTTGAATGTAAGAGAAAAATAAAATCTAAACATACTAAATAATTCTAACTCATTCTATAAGGTCATCAAAGCATAACCTTATTTTAGATGCCCTTCTAACCTATCATTGCCAAAATGAACTATTTTATCCACTTTACTTGCTCTTAGATTGGTTAGATAAGATTGAAAGCACTTGTACAAATAGCCTTCATTCCAACTAGCTAGCTTAAATTGATGTGATTTTCTCTGTATGTTTCATTAAGTGATTGTAAGCAAACCTTAATATGTAAGCCATAACAACTATAGTGAGTTTGACAAGATGATCTCAACACTATAGAAATTGATTAGGAGTGAAAACTTGTTATGCTTCAAATTGTCTCTTCTCTTACCAAGGTACATACTTGTAACCCCAATTGGCCACTAAAAGAAGCTATGGTAAGGTACAATCATATCAAAGAACAACATTCACCGTTCTTATGCTTTGTGATGAGAAGCCCCACAACATATAGTTTAAATTAATATCTAGGCATTATTAATCTCTTGATAGAGTTTGAGCCATGAAATACTAAATTTGATTTAAAGTTACCATTGATCTTCAGCCATAACAATGGGTGATAGTTCTCGTTTGTTAAAGGTCGAACATAACTTCATAGCCATCATATTTAATTGAATTTCAATCTCAAGGTGCATATTTTGACTTTATTTATTGAACCTATACCATAGTCCTGAAGTGTAGTTTAATTAAATAAAGTTAAATGTTTGAACTATAAGGATATGATGGTGTCTATTAATCACACATGGTTATAGAGTTTCATTTACAATCTGTGTGACAAGAACAATGTTTGAAAAAAGAGAGTTGATTAGATGAGTAAAAATAAATTACGTTAATTAATAATTTATCTAAATTTCAAAATGAATAACTAATTTAAAAAAGGGAAAAAAACCTAAATGCATAATTATTAGAAATTTAAGGCAAATAAAATGAAAATATTTTAAAATAAATTTAAAAAATATTTACTTGAATTATGATTTTTCTTAAAATCACAATACTTAATTAAACTTTCTCAAATTCAATCGTTCTGAAGATTTATGAAAAACTTTGCTTGATGTTGTTTGATTCCATATGAATAATTCATATGGTTTTGAATTCATTAGACAAACTAAACTCAATTAGTACCCTAGTAAAGCTTATGTCTAAACTTAGTTTTCCTCAGTTAAAAGTAGTATAAACTTCTTAATCCTTATTAATGGTAACACTAGGCAACTCTAAGAAACATGGGGTGTTTCATACTCCACTAATTTTAAACATTAGGCACTTTAGTGATTCTAGGTGTATCATAGCCAGTATAACTTAGGTTGCATTCATTTGCCAAACATAAACCCTTAGTGATGAGCCACAAGCTTTTGCACCCACTTGGTCTAATAATAACTTTAGGCTCTTATGCCATATTTATTCTGTTTTAGGTGATGATCTATCTCCCTTCAGAATTAACTACTCTAATCCTAATTTTAGATTTTTTTAGTGGTTATTGGAGTACTCCCAAATTAGCCGAAATTAAATACTCTAATCCTAATTTTATAAATATCAATTTTACATTAAAAAAAATATGCGAGAAAATAAGAATCACGCCCAACAACATTGAATATAATAAAAATAAATTGTAACTCCATGATATAATAATAACTTACCCAAAGACTCGAATTACAACTGATAAACAAAAAAAAAAACTAATAAATAAGATGCTAATAATGAGAGCAATTGCAAATTAATAATAAAAAATTGTGAATTTATGCTATTAAGAAAATGCGTAAAAGAGTTCACAAAAAACCTATTTGGATACAAATAGAAAAGCAAAGAAACCATGAAAAAAAACTCAAAGTATTTAAAAAATTTTAGAATTTTTTTTAAAAAAATCTAAATTATTTTTTGAAAATAAAAATAAAAACATCTAAAAATTATTTTGGAAAAAAAGATTGATCTCAAAACAAATCCTCAGAGATCATTCTACGTCAACATTGGAGTGTGTGTGTTTGTGCGTGTGTCTAGCGATCAGCTACATATCTTCAAATACAAAAGCTCACTTTAAACAAAGGACGCCGAAGATTGCACTTTAAAAGAGATCATTCTACGTCGAAGATTGCACTTTAAACAAAGGACGCCTCCTTTGAACAACTGGTGGTGCAAATGGTCGTTGGCGCTGTAAAAAGAGAGTGAAACAAGAATGAAAACTAAAGTATATCAAAAAAATAAATTAAATAAATGAGTAGGTATTAACATAAATGATAAATATTTTCAATGTAAAAAAGGAGAAGATTTACATAAATACGACTCAATTCTTATGTTCTTACATGTCACCTAAACTTTAATTTCTACATATACATCACCTGATTTATGAATAAAGATATGTATTTCATTTTTTATTGTGATATAACAAATTTAGGGGTTAGATATGTAAATAAATAGCAATTCAGTGGTATGTATGTAAATGCCCTAAAAATTTAAGAAAATACATTAAAGATGAACAAGCAAGTAAATGAATTATTATCCATAGAACAAGAATATTAGAAAATCTTCAGAATCCCTAATTATAATAAGTGACATAGAAGGCAAGTTTAATTAAAAAGCTTCATAAAAGTAAGACAATAAACAATTACATGAATATTAAGTTTTCAAAATTATAATAACTTAACTCAATTAATTAATTCATTTTAGTAGTCTTAACACATATCTTTTTTAAAAAAATCACCATTTTGTAATTCTAAAGAGTAAAATAATGCAGTTAAAAGACTGAGATTCTAGAATATATGTTAGAACAAAGAAATGAACCTTTCGACGCATCTTATCTTTCTTAGCTCTCAAAGCTGCTATAATAGCTCGTGCACGTACTTCTTCCCAATTTACATTTGATGGCGGACGCACAACAAAATCCAATGGTAATGGTTCTGGCAGAGAAACACGTTCTCTAATAGAAGTCTGACGTAATTTTTTCCTCCTAAACCCAATGAAAAATTACGTGAGATGATCAAATAAACCGAATTTTTATGAAAGTATATGCAGCATCTAAAAAAACTTACTGAGAAAATTCATCAATATCATCGTCTATTGATCCTTTTTCCGGAGATTTGTTCGCAGGTCTTCTAAACAAAACATTAATGGAGCCACAAAGATTAAGTATGATGTCAATTAATGAATCACTTAAATATATTTTAACTTTATAACAAAAAAAGGGAACATTTGCATGCATACCACTCAATTCTTCTATATTTATATACACCTAAAATTCAAATTTCACACATATATATGACACCTTAAACATGCATGAAAATATTTATTTCACTTTTTAAGAGCAAAAATAATGATATTTTTTATATGATATGAAAGATTTGGGTGATATAAATGTAAAATGTGAGGTATAGGTGTTAGATATATAAATATATAAGAATTGAGTGGTATGTATGTAAATGTCATTAAAAAAAAAAGGAAGACGTTAGTACTTTGGAGCTGTCCTTCTTTGAGGAATTCTCTTGTCCTCATAACTCTGTGGGTCTTCATATCTAGTGCTCTTGTTAAATATTGATCTACTCTGCAATATTTAAAAAAATATATAAATGGTCAGTAATAACTAATTTAAGTACTCTAAATCAAAAGTATAATAAGACATTAAGCAGAACATGAAATTCTAAAAGTCAAAATTGGACAATGACAATTGTATAAAATGAAACTAATCTTCTTTTCTAACAAACATTGTTTTTGATTAAAAACTCAATAATTTATAAGGTTTTCTTAAAACAAACTAACACAAATGTTATTACCAAAATTTTAAAAAAAGGAGTATTTACATGCATAGCACACAAATTTCATGTATTTACATGTTACATGCCAAAACATTCATATTTACACACATAGCACTCAACTTTTAATACCACATCAAAAATAACATTATTATCATATTTTAAAAATGAAATTGACCTTTTCATGCATAATTTTAAAGGACCAAAGTGTTATGTATGTAAATATGAAAGTTTAAATGTGAGATATGTGAATACAAAAGAATTGTGTGCTCGGTATGTAAATTTCCCCAATAAATAATAAGCAGATGTTTTTTTCACTTAAGAAGAAATGGATAACCTAGTGCATATGAGGTGCCTAAATTAATTTCAGGAAAACATTCAGTTTAACACAGAAAATCATTTGATACTAGAAATAGCCAAAAGAAAATAGAAAAAAATTAAGTTGTCATAAATTAGTGAAAAAAATAAAACGGAATAAAATTTAAGAAATAAAAATTATTATGTAGGCTAAGATTTGAAGCATAGAATCAGATTCTAAGTATGTGACAGAATAAATCTAATAGCATGTTGCAGAAAATGATGAAATAGGACAAGGGAAAGATAACTCGTAATAACGGGTGCATTAAAACAAATATCTGCATTCTGACACTTGAACACAGACATCATATCCTGAAAGAATTTTAGGGATCACACTTGAGCAACAAAAAAATTTCACATCCAATGAAATTTTCATTATAATATTTGTGAAAGAGCCAAAAATATAAAAGAAAAAAATCAAGGCATAAAGCTAAATTTCTACTCTGCAATCAATTAGATCATAAAGTGCCAATAATTTGTTGCAAAATAACAAACTCTATAACCTTATTTGCTTAATAGATTACATATGTTAAATTAGAAGCTCGATTAGTCAAATTTGGACAAATTTCATACAAATTTGCAAGCTTATTTTCACCAGAAGCATAACATCAGGTAATAATATGAGAGAAATTTACTTGTTATCCTTAATAAATTTAATTTTTTTTAGAATTACAGTAGTTTATTACATGTCTTTGACGATGACCTTAAGTAAAAATTTATTTGCTAATTACTAAAAGTTGATAGATATGGTTTGACAAGAAATGAAGTTCATTTGGTTCTTCAATACCTTCAAGTTCAATCGCTAAAGTTCAAACCAAATATGATTTCAATTGTTTTGATGTCATAACAGAAATTCAATTGTTTTAATGCATATCAGAAATTCAATTCTTCATAGTCGGATATTTTCAAAGTTCGGTAAATTTATAGAAGCTATAGCTTTTCATTTTCACAGAATTGAAGTCTTCTCTTCAGTCGACACCATCAAATGACATGTATCAATTGTTATCACGGTTATCAATTATCATGGTATTGTCATTGTTCATTGTCACTATCTAAAGAATTTTTTGAAGTGAAAAACATGTTTCGCGATGAACAATCTGCCCGTGAAGTCACACACATCAGCCGTTCGACATTCATTCCATAAAGAATTATTTTGAAGTAAAAAAACATGTTATATTCATTAATTATTTGGCTTACAGAGGAGATCGCAATATTTTATAAATAACTCCCAAGATTTCTTTATATTTATAATTAAAACTTTTAAATTAGATATAAATCTCAACACTATCAATGGCTATTGTTATTGCTTAGAAACAAAAGTACGGGAAGTGAGCTACTCATAAATTATTTGAAGCAAGTACTTAAAAATTTTAAATTGCTATATACAATTGAGCACCAAATTAGAACGCAATTTGTAATCAGCTTGGGCAAATAGTTGTTATGTCACCCTCACTCACTCATGAATGAGTAGTCCATAAATAGTTCTTAGGAGTCAAACTAATACTTTTTTGTTGAATAAAAATATCTTCTTATAGTTTTCTACTTTGTGTGTAAATTAAAGGAGAGATTCCTACTTGTGTGGTGCTAATTTGACAACATAACTAAGAGAGGAATCATCAACTTAAACTAATTTTGAGGCATAGATTTCACAGTTCCATAACTTCTTTGCTTGGCTCAATTTCTTCTATATATATTATTATTGGCTTTTAAAAGCTCTTAATTTAGCTCAATGTGACACTATTAAGGTCATAAATTACAATTGTCATTTGATTTTGTAAAGTTCAAAATTATCATTAATTTCTTCAAATTTATTCGATCATTACATTGTCATTAACTAATTTATTGACTTAGTTGATGTTTTATGATGTAGAAATCATTTTAACTCCTTTGTGTAATTTACACCTATTACAACATGGTAATTGCATTAAGGAACCATAATAACATCATTTGTTCTACCGTAAAATATTTCTATAATAAAGAATGATTGAAAAATTAGATGTTCAATTTTGCTGACAACGAAAAGTTTATGATTACTCTAAGCAAAAACCAAATAGATTCCAAAATAAGAAGCGCTAACACTTCATGACAACAATTATAATCTACTAAGTATGTATGTCTTACCCATCTTTCAACTAATACTTTAGCGAGCTTCCTATTAGAATTACACTCCTCATCAAATTTTGATAGAAACATAATAACCTATGCCAAGGAAAAACAAAATTTTGCATGTTATTTTTCAATAATTGAGGCATATGCACAACTTTTTTGCAATGAAATTATGAGGCCTAACCTTCCCAAGGCCACTCTTCTTAAGTTGTTCCCTCTGATCATACTGGTCTAAATCAATCGGAAACTAAAGTCCAAAAAAATTTATCATCAAGAAGAGCAAGCAGATAAATAATTTGAAAAAAAAAACCTAAAATCTTTCACGAAAATTTTTTCATACAACGTACAAAAAATCTCCGATTAAGTTAGTCAAACTTACAACAAAATTAAAAATAATCTATGAGGCGAGGGTTATACATACATCAGATAGTAACTGTAATATTGCAGTCCGAATAGCAATATTAGGTAAGCTCCCATCAGGCAAAGGTTCCAGCCAATTCCTTAGAAGTGTAAGTACTCCATGATCTAAAAATTCAAGCTGAAGTTTCTTCCTACAATAGAAAAGTTGCAAGGAAAGTTTAGAAAAAATAAAAATTTAATGAGAGTTAGCGAAATGGTTATAATGAAGTATTCAAGAGAATGAAAAACTGCTAAGCTGCAGGTATCTATCTTACTTAGAAAGAGCCTCTTGAAGAAGTGGTAGCATCTTGAGTTTATTAATAGCTGGCTTATTTTGCCTATTCAGCTTAACATCTTCTTCAACTGTAACTTCAAATTTAGCCACGAGATCTTCAACAATCATTGCAAGCTCAGCAGGTGGTGTTTCAATTTGTACCATCTTTTCACCAATCTTAAGGAACTCATTCGTCTCATTATCCTCTTCGGCCTATAAGTTCATCAGAAATGTTAGGCATTAAAAAAAAATTGCAATGCATGAAGACCGTGTGAGTGATACGAGTGAGGTAGCAAGGTAAATCAATGAGAGATTAAGTACAATATTTAAAACTTCAAGGAAAACATTAATAATAAAATCAAATCATAATTCCTCAAATGAGAAAACATATGACCCCAAAAAAAAAAAATTACATAAAAGCAAACGAGGGAAATAAAACTTGTAGAGCATCTCCAATAAATTCAGCTTCATTATCACTACCAATATGATCAATTTTATCAACCACAACATCATCAACAAAATCATGAGCATATGATGATGCTTTTGCTCATGATATTGGGGTTGATCAAATTGATCATTTTGGAAGTGACGAATGACGTATTGAAGTTTACAGTCTCATAAGCTTCCCTATAAATATTTAAAATCCTAAGTTTATTCGATGTGATGAAGCTCGAACCTTACAAGCTTATCTCCAACAACTCCCCGGAGCATCTAACAAGTTCAAAAAATCACAACAAATGGGTCTTAATTGATAGCACTAGAAATCAGTCCCAAAGAGCTTGTACGCTCAAACAAGATCAACAAAAAATTTAATGGCCTATGCAATGGAACGGCGCCAACTCTCTTACATTTATTGGGCTAATATCCTCTTGAAATTTCAAACTAATAAAAGAGTTCTGACTTCAAGAAGAAGATAAAAAGGACATAACACAAGGTTCCGCTACAGCTAATCAAAACTTTCTTGTCTAAATAAGTGTTTAACAACTGGTTTTAATTCATAACACAATACGTAAAAATTGAAATTTGAGGGTTGCTTGCTAGATATGAAAATACATAAAAAATTAGTGAATTATATCAAAATATTCTAATATGCTTGTGTGATACCTCTTGTTAAACTCATACTATTTTCCAAAAAAAAAATGGATGAATCAGTTAGCTAGCAGTAAATCTTCACTTTAGCAAATAAGAAAACTCAGACCTCTAAATCATGACCGGCGACATTGTTCCAGAATTCGTGCAGCTCAGGATCACTTTCATGATCACCTGAACCAACTCCATAACCCTTTGATCCGGAAGAAGATGCTTTTGCACCAAATTGGTTTTCCTTGGGCAACACTTTCCTCTTCTTCTTTACGCACAACTCCTTCCCTTTCTTTCCCGAAGACGAATTTCTTTTCTTCACCGATTCCTCCTCTTTCCAATCATCCAATTCATGGCCACCAAACGCCTGTCCGGCAGGGTTCCCACTATGCTCGGATAAGCTCTCCGCAGCGCTCTTCTTGACCAACCTTCTCCTCGTATTTTTTAGCTTGTTCTCAACTGGCGCAGGTGTGGGCGATGGTTCAATACGCCATTCGTCGCCCCTTTCAATCTCAAATTGATTTCCGGTGTAATGCGAGGGCTGCCCATCCGAATGCGCGCCGTATGAATCCCTGAGCGCCTCTCCGCCTTCATCTATGTACCTGGTGTATAGAAATGCTACACAAAATAAAAAAAATATACAAAAATATTGCTGGAAATTGCTGGAAGAAAGGTTTGTAAGCTCTAGTAATCAAATGCAGCACGTACGGATCTTTATCGTAGCCCATTTCAGATTTAGGAGGCTAAAATTCACAAAAAAAAAAAAATCAAATGTCTGCTCTGATGAACAAATCTCGCAGAGCTGTTTTCCTTCTGGGGCAATGGCAAGATGAAGACTCGAATTCGAAGCTCCAATGTTGATATGAATCGATCTTTGCTCTGCCTTTCTCTGCAATTAGAATCTATTTCTCCTCTCAACTGCTCTTTCATTAGAGTCGATAATAGGATCCCTCCCTCTTTTGAGAAAGGCGAACGCAGAGCTTTTCGCGCCATGGAATTTGCTGAAGAATCGCACATCCGAGCTTAAGTGGCAACGGGAGATTCGAATGCGTGTCAGCAGCGTGAAGGAGAAGGCCTCCGTCTCCGACGCTGCAGCTCTGTTCGCCATCCATGCCCTTCTCCGCTTTAACTATATGGGGGCATTTGCATTCATACCACACACTACTTATACATTTATTCATCTCAGGTTTACGCATTCTTATTTAGGATAATTACGCACGGACCACCCCAAATATCCACATATTTACAAATAATCCATACAGCTGAGTTTTCTATTTTCCTGTAAAAATTTACGTAAATAAACTCAATTTAGATATTTAAATATCTTTTGTTTTTATTTTATATTTAGATTTTTTTTTGCTATTGTTTTTTTGCGACAATATTTTTAATTGGTCAAAATATATTATGTTTTTTATTTCTATTTTCGTGACAAATAGAAGTGGACGATAATTAACGAGGATGTCAGGTGACAGATGGTGGATATGATGGCTCGGTGATTAGACATTTCTTCTCACATCAAAAGGCCTAATACCCTAAATAAAAATAGGATTGTTAAATATGATAAGATTATGAATATAAATATTAAAGAAAAATTTAATAATAATGTTGAATCTCAAAACGTTACTTGGGTCATGCTCAAGGGATAGAGCAATGGACGTGTAGATGAGAGGAATAGGTAAATAAAGAAAAGAAAATAGAGCACACACGAATAGAAGTTTCCTTAGAATTTATTTTGCAGTCTCCTGAAGGAATGATCCCGTATTTATAGGTTATAAGTGAATGATGAATCATTATACCTTTACTTTTTTGTAACTGAAGCTTGTATCTTTTGCCCATCATTGTTGGCATCGTTTCGCCTTTGTAATCGTTGTTGGCATTGTTCACATTCGTAACTGCTCTAATGGGCCACCTAATTTCGCTCGGTTGGCTTTCTTGAGGGAACTCCAGGTGAAGACATCATTATCCTTAGTAAATACTTACTCCATCTGTCAAAGAGTGCATCACCATAATCTGATGGGTTGTCTTTCTTTGAGCAAAATGTTTTCACAGAGGGTTTAAGTGTTCTATGGAGCGACCATTGATCAACTCTCAAAGTGTCCCAAAACTTATTGAGAGGTCGATTTCGTACGATTGTTTATTTATCTTAGTAAAGATCAGATGTTTTATGAGAGAACTATGCACATTGATGTTCATTATCATTTTGTTTGTGAAGTTATCACTCGTCGTGATATTATTGTGAGGAAGATCAGTACTCATGATAATATTGCGGATTTGATGACTAAAACACTTTAAATAGCCAAGTTTGAGCATTGCTTAGACCTAGTCAGTATTCATTTATGATCGTTAGAGTTTTGTGGAATAGGTGGAGCAGGTTATATTCTATTTTCATTGAAAATTCACCTACCCGGACTTTGTGGGCCCTGTTTATCATCACATAAATAAAATTATGTTTGCACGGATTAAGGCTTTAGAGAAAAACTGTGACACGCAGATTGAATGTTTCAACAATTAGATCAAACTTAAAATAACCTTTAGATTGTAATTTGTGCGCTCTTCTCTATTTTATCTCTTCTAGTTATTTACTTTAAAGGATTATTGCTAAAACTATAAATATCTCTATTCATTTTTTGTACAAAACACCATCTATTTGTAAACTCTTATTTGATATAGTGAATCCTTCTCATTTGTTGGTATCGGTTTTTCTCGTCTCGAGTTTTTCATGTAAAATTTGTGAGTTCTTTCATTTATTTATTTTATTATTCATTGCATCAATCAAATATCGATTCATAACACAATCTTTATTCATTGGTAATTTTCAGACTAGAATGCTAACCGGGATAAAGCGCCAAATTGTCGTAAACGCAAGCATGGTCGCGTATAAGGTCCGTTCGGGACCGCGGTCGCAGAGCTTCGCGGTGCCAGGCAGCCAAAAATTTCGGCGTCCCGCACGCGGCGGGACGTGAATTTGACGAGCGGCAGCCAAGATTTACCATATAAGTCCAACCGCTGCCTACGTATTACTCTTTATAGTTATACCACTCAAATCTCTTGCATCACGTAAAAATGCCACCATTTGTACTTTTTAAAAGTAAAATAAATCTCTAAACGAATACGCATAAGCGGCATGTATGTAAAAATTGAAGTTTAGGTGTTAGAAACGCAAATTCATAGGAATTGAGTGGCATGTATGTAAATTTTCCATCCTATTTTTCAGGCAAAAGCTGTTTTCTCTTGTTTTCCTCTACTGTATATGGATTTTGTACATATATACCTGCTAATGACAGAAGAATCCACAAACATCCATCAATAATTTAGAATTAACAATACTCACCATTTATGAGCTTTTAGACAAAAGAATGGAGCAAGGATAATAAATTAGTCATGGAAATTTGTTTTAAAAAATTACATAAACAATGATTATTACAAATTAAACACCTCGTGATTTTTTTTTGAACTGATGTATTTATGCGTGTCACGATCAAATCATTGAGAGTTTGAAAAAAATTGAGTAGTATTGGTTGGGGTTTTACCATAAATTTTGATATTCGGGCGAGAAATTGAAAAATAGATCGAGATGGCGGTTGATTTGTAAATAGCAAGTTTTGGGTGATATGTATGTAATTACAACCTTTATTTTTTTTTTTTTGCAGTAAATATGTTTGCAATTACATTATTTTGTCATATAGATGCTTTATTTCTTTGTTATTGCAAATGAAAATTTATAATGGCTACAGCTAAAATTTTTAATGATCTCAAATAAGCTCTCAGATTAATTCAATGTTAACTCAAGTTACACCAACATCATCACCATACAATCACTCAATTCGGCTCTTATTCTTATAATTGCCATTTATGCAAATATAGAATGTTGTGTTAAAACACCACATGCAACAAATGGAGCATGCAAAATATTACTCATTCTGGAAAAATTATTATGGCTGGACGCCGGACGTAGAGTTACGTCTGGAGTCTAATGAATCACCTCTACGTTGAGCTGATAAGAAAAAAAAAGACTCGTTTTCTTATGATCTGGCCCGGTAACACAAGAGAATATTTCTCCTGTGTTATTTTGTATTATTTATGTGTTATTGTGGTGATATTGATGTGTTAATGTGTTATTATAACACTGAAAATATTCCCATAACACAATAATACATAAATATCACCACAATAACACCTAAATAACAGGAAATAACACTGGAGAATATTCCCTTGTGCTAAAACAATTTTTTTTAAAATTTTTCTGTCATCTCCACATGGCTTGATTTTACTGGACTCCGGACGTATCTCTATCTTTAGAGTTCAGACGTAATATTTGTTCCTCATTTTGGGGGTATTTACATTCATACCAACTAATTCTTTATCTATTTACATATCCAAAATTTTAATTATATTTTTTATATTTATATCACTTAAATCTCTCATATCACATAAAAAAATACTATTATTTTATCTTTTAAAACATCATATATGTAGAAGAGCTCAAAGAAGAATCTGTGTGATTCAAACTGGCGGCCTCACGGTGAAAAATTGCACCCTCAATCACTATGCTGCAAATAAGTACACATAAAATTTGAAGTTTAGGGGCTAGATATGTAAATATATGAGAATTGAGTGATCATATGCTCGTTCTTTGTAATAATTTGCTCGAGATATTAATAATTGTGGTCTAATTTGATTATCTCGTAATTTCAAGTAGTTTGACCTATCGAATAATTTTGTATCCAATAATCAACATGCATAAAAATATGCTTAATAAGCCATTTCTTAGATGAATAATGAAAAATATAAATAATAAGAAATATGATATAATTCCAAATACTAATTCTAAATGAAAGAAAACAAATTTGGGTTGTCTCTTGTCCTCACAACAGTTGACTGACCAAGTTTTGATTGTTTGGAGTGCGTTTTGGAATGCTCATTGTTTGTTTCCTGAAAAATCCTTTTTTTATTATTAGAATTTTAGTTATTTGAGTTGGTAATGAGTTGAGCTTGAGTGAGCTCAAATATGACTTGCATTCACTTGCTAAAACTTAAATTTTGTTTGAAGTTGTCTCGTGTTTGAAATTGCACGTGAACGTTGTGTACGCGTTCGATTATGTTAACATATTCATATTTGTGTTCGGCTAGAAATTATCTCATTTAAATTAAATAGAAATACAGATGTAGGGTGTTGGGTTAGAATCTGCACCATTCCTATATAATAAAAGTAACAAAATTGCATGACCATACGAGTTGTAGCAATTTAATATGAAATGTAATCTATATAATCTATTATTATAAAATAATATATATAATTTTCTTCTTTCGAGATAAAACGAGCTTAACACAATCGTTTAAAAATGATTATTTGTTTCGGCTCGATTATAATTTAAGCTTAAAAAATTTGTTCGTGCTCGACTCACTTAAATGAACGGTTCAAACATGAGCTACTCAATGAGCCTGATGCATGTCGGGAGGTCCGCGATGGTAGAGTAATGAATTATTTAACATTTTTTGTATTGTATGAGACTCCAACACTCATCAATATAATTAGAGAGAAGTAAACTAGAGGAGACACCTCACCTTATACATGGAAAACAATAAAAGGGGAAAGAACCGCAGAGCTCAGCCTAATTGAAATAATCTACAATGAAATGTGAGTATTTTTGTCCGCTCTTCTCCTAAATTAGGGAAGTTAGAGTTAGAAAATTGATTATTGTAAATGTACAATAATAGTTCATTGATAATAGACGTAGTCTGTCTGTAATGAATATAATTTGTAATAATAGTAAGTTGCAATGGTCGTAGTTGATTGCTATGGGACAACAGTCTGCTGTAAATGTTGTAGATAGTGAATGCAGTGTCAGCTTGTCGTATAGATCATAGTTGAAAGTTATGATAGTAGATGGTTGTGTAGGCTACAGATTATTTCTTCAGGAGCATCAGTTAGCTATAGTGGTCATAGTAGGAAGCTGCGGGAGTAGTGATCCATGTAAGTCGTTGTTGGTCACATAAGTTGTAGTGGTGAGTTGTGTTGAAGTTCGTAGAATGCAAAGGCCAGAGTCGGGAGCTACACAAGCTATGGATCACTTAGGTCTTAATTGACCGCATGGGTCGTAGTGGTTAGCTATGATGAAGTTCGTAGAGCAAAGGTAGGAGTTGAGAGCTACACGAGTTATGAACCACATGTCATAGTTGATCACGTAGACTGTTGTGGTGAATTGTGGTGATGTTCATAGGCCGCATGAGTTAGAGTCATGAGATGCACGAGGTGTAATTAGATTATAATTGGTGACTTAGATCATAGTGAGGAGCTGTGATGACATCGGTAGGCCATAGAGGCTGGAGTCGTGAGCCAGACTAGTTGTAAGCCACATAGTCGTAGTTAATCACATTGGTCATAATAGTGAGTTGCGATGACAGTCATTGGCTGTGAAGGTTATAGTGGAGAGTTACATGACTTGTAAGACACGTAGTTCATAGAGATGAGTTGTGATGACGTCTATATGTTGTAGAAGCCAGAGTCAGTTATACGAGCTATGTGCCACGTAGGCCAAATTTGGTTACATGTGTCATAGTGGTGAGTTGTGATATCATCTGTAGGTTACAGGAGTCGGAGTTGGGAGTTGCCCGATGAAGTCGTTACAAAGGTCATAGTTGATCACATAAGCTGTGGTGGTGAGCTACGATGACGTCCATAGACCGTAGGGATTGGATTCAAGAGTAGCAAGGAGGGAGCTTTAGGTGTCAGAAGAAATTCACCGTTTTCAAGATACATTATTGCACAGTCTTGAGCAGGCATTGTTTCATTGTATGTGGGGTGTGTTATTAAATTGTTATCGGGGGGGGGGGTTGTTGCATCATATTCAATGTGTGTTATTACATTATTTTTTGGAGGCGTTGATGCACTGTATGTGGGAAACATCTACACTTTTCATCGAAATGTGTTGTTGCACCATATTTAAGGTGCATTTTTATTCCATTTTTGAGAGACTTTATTGCACCATATGTGGGGAGCACTGTTAAACCGTTCATCGAGATGTGTCGTTACACCGTATTCGGGATGCATTGTTCACCATTTTTTGGGTGTGTCATTGTACCATAGTCGAGGTTCCTTGTTATATTGTTATTGGGGTCTCGTTGCACCTTATTTGGGGTGTGTAGTTACACTGTCTTAGGGTGGTGTTGTTGCAACGTATTCGGGGTGCATTGCTACATCGTCTTCTAAGTATGTTGTTGCATTGTATTAGGGGGTACATTTTTCACAACATTCAGAACATTGTTACACCATCTTTGATGTGTGTCATTGCACTATATTTGTGATGCATTGTTACGCTATTTTAGGAAGACATTGCATCGTATGTGGGGTGCGTTGCTACAACGTCATCAAAGTGTGTCGTTGCACCGTATTCACGGTGCATTGTTTCACTGTCTTAGAGAGACATCATTGCACTATATATGGATGCAATATTACATTGTCATCAAGGTATGGATTGCATCGTAATAGAGTGTGTTGTTACAACATCTTTAAGAGAAGTCATTGCACCGTATGTGGGTGTGTAGTTACACATTCTTCGACGTGGGTTGTTGCACCACATTCCGAGTGCAATGTTACACCGTTTTCGGGAGGCGTTGTTACACAATATAGATGATGTGCTATTACATCGTATTTGGAATGCATCATTGCATCGTATGTGAGGCACGTTATCATGCAAGATGCCTTATTTCTCTACGAGGTACACCGGGATTTTGCAGTACACGTTGTGGCTTCACAAGAGACTTTACTGCAAGAAGCGAGTGGTAGATGATGGTGATCGACGGCAATCGATGAGTGTCGTAGGTCGTGTTGGTCAGATGCGACAGTAACAGTAAGCAGAGGTGGTGACTGGGGTTGGCGGCGATGAGTGTCGAAGTTGGCTAGTGGCACAATTGTTAAAGCTGGTAGCAATGGCTGCGGCTGCCGGAGTGGGAGGTATTCGTCGAATCTGCGGAACAGAATACTGCACTTCAAACCCTTCTTCTCCAGGCTTTGGTTTCCTCTGGCTCAAGGTATAGCTCTCCTTTCAAAAGGGGGATAAGACTCTATTTATAGAGTCTAGATTGTAAATAAAGAGAGAATTCATGCCACTCCATAGGATGACCCAAAGTGGTTCCCTCAAGCGAATGGCTTTCAGTGGACGCATAAATGCCCTAATGATGTTGTAATTGGGTGATCTTAAGCTCATTAGACTCGTTTTGTCAAAATATTCAATTTGACTATAAGCATGACAGATTTGGAATCTGTTTGACCTTCCAATTATGCACTAAAAGCTTTCAAAAGCAATTTAACTGTTTGATTTGAGCCTGATTTGACTAAGATTATACCAATTTAGTATTATTGGGCCAATCTCATAAAGTCAGCCAGTTTGAATATAAGTTAGATTGAACTTGAACTTTTCTTGATAAAAAATGCCTCGAGATTCGTGTCATGCACCAAGAATCGTGTCAGATTATGAGAATTTGTTGGCAACGTATTAGAGTCGAACATAAACTGTTTGTGAACATCGAGTTTTTTTTACAGCCATTTGAATTGTTAGATATTTATATTAAAGTATATGATAATAATATTTTGCAATATATATATTCATATTATAATCATCATATAAATTTATATCTTATAATTAAGAGAAATTTTCATGCACACACAATTGTTATGTATTTACATTTCTAACGCACAAAATTTGATATTTTCATTTATAATACATTGATATCATAAATCTATGCATTGAAATATATATTTCTCTTTTAAAAAGATAGTGATGATATTTTCTTAATATAATGTTAAATGAGTGTAAAGGCCTTCATTTTAGTAGAACAAAAAGTGAATACACATAATATAATTTTAGTAGTGGTAGCTCTAGTCACAGAGTTGTAATTATGGGTGATCAAATTATTAAACGGTGTGAACGCTTTAGATATCTCGATTCTATTGTTCAAAATGATCGTGACATAGATGAGGACGTTGTTAGAAGAATTCAACTTGGTTGGTAGAAGTGAAAGAATGCTTCACACCTATTGCGTGATAGAAAAGTACAGCTTAAACTCAAAAGGAAAATTTTATAAGATGGTAGTGAGACCAACAATGCTCTATGGTGCAAATTGTTGGGCTTTAAAAGGGAAGCATAAAATTAAGTTAAGCGTTTACGGGATGAGAATGCCTACATGGATGAGTGGCTTTACACTTAAAGACAAAATGTGAAATGAATATATCTATGATAGAATTGGTGTAGCTCATGTGGTAGACAAATTTAGAGAGTGATATGTCATCAACAAATTGTCATCATCCGGCACGAATCTCAAAGCAATACACGGATCATCAACAAATTATCATCATCCGACACGAATCTCGAAGCCTGACAATGAGCTTGAGGCAATATTTTGAGCACGAACATTCAAACTTCGATTAAGAGTCATCTGGAGCTCCGATTTCAACAAACTTACAGTCAAACTGATTGGCTCAATGATACGGACCTAATGATATGAAAGTCAGTCTAATCTGAGTTAAATCAAGTCTAGATCAAATCATTAAACCACTATTGGAGGATTTCCGGAGGCATTTAAAAGGTCAAAAAAATGTCGAATCTAGCGAGTTTATTGTCGAATCGAGCGTCTCGACAAGACGAATCCAACGAGCCCAAGATTGCTCAATTCTGACATCGTTAAGACACTCAAATGTCCATCAAACATCATTTAATCAAAGAAAGCTCTCTGGACCGTCCAATAAAAATAGTTCATATTCATGCATTAATTGCACTCAAAATATTATAAAAAGAGTCTCACCCCTCACATGAAAGGGAGGAGGTTTAAGAGAGAACTTGAGGCTTTTAGAATGAGCTCAAGTCCAAGATCATCCTCGTCATCGTCGATCGTTGTCGACCACCACTAGCTGTCGACAACCACTGCTGACCTCCGTCGATCACCGCTGACCTCCGTCGATCACCGCCGACCGCCATCGACTGTCGTCCGCCACCACTTCTGACCTCCATCAACCACCGCTGACTAGACGTTGTAACCTAGAAAGCTTGTAACAATTTCCCGTTTGTGGGACATGGGGCATCTGTAATCATCAACTTATAGCGGATTTTTACAACTGGGTCAGACCCCGTGGTTTTTCACCTTTACTGGTTTTCCTCATAAAAACTTCTGATGTTATCACAGCTTAATTCATTTTCATCTGAGTGTGTGCTGGATCTTCATGCAACGCTAAGACGATAATCCATTACTCTACTGCCGTGAATTTTCTAGCACGCATCAGAGAGAGTCGTCTTAGATAGTTTTATCATGTTAAACATCGACCATCCAATGATTCAGTTAGGAGAGTAGATCTTTTAGATTCAGCTTATGTTAAGGAAGTCAGAGATAGACCTTGAAAGATTTGGGCATTTGTATAAATAAAAAAATCTTAATTTATTAGAATGAAATGAAAATATGACATTCAATAGGACGTAATGGAGAAAAAGATTCATGCAACCAACCCCATTTAGTGGGCTAAATGCTTGTCGTTTTCGCCGTTGTTATGTGAGTTTAGGTGTTGGATATGTAAATACCTAAGAATTGGATGGTACATATGTAAACTCTAAAATAAATATCTTTTAATATGCTTCATGGAGAAAATATTACATTAGGACTCCACATGTAGAGTTACATGCGGAGTCTAATGAAGAAGTGATAGAAAAAATAAAATAAAATTTGTCCGGTAACACAAGAAAATATTCCTCTCGTGTTATTCAGGTGTTATTGTGTGTTATTCAGTGTTATTGTGTTATTATAACAAATGAAATATTCCCACAACACAATAAAACCTGAATAACAAACAATAACGCCTTAATAATACAGAATTATCAGACTGATTTTTTTTCTATCACATTTACGTGACTTAATTTCATTGGATTTCACACGTAACTCTATATGTGAAATGCTCAAAATGACAGATGAATCAATGTCCCATTATTGCTTCCTCATTAAATAAGCATTAATTGCTCAAACTATTTACGAATTTACCGTCCAAAGAAAGAGGAACCAATTTGTCTCTTTCAAAATGCTAAAATTTGGAATTTCATATTTAAAGTTCGGCAAATGTTTCTTATTTTCGGTATTCCAAATCTTGACATTTTTTAATGATCCTTTACTATTCATAAAAAATAAAAGAAATTTTATAATAAGAAAAATGTTCAAGCAACGGCCAGATTAATATCATCGCTCGTTTTAACGGCCCAGATTTAATATAAGATGATTTTTCATTGCCGGCGAAGATAAATAACAGAAGGCTTTACATTGCGTAGTTATGCAAATAAGCTTATTGTAAGGGACCGAAACAGAAGAAAGCCAACAAAATCACCACATGCCTGCTTTTTCAAGTTCTGCACTCGCCTCTAGCGAATAGCCACCTGAGATCTCTCCAGAGACTCGCCGGCGGCAGCCGGAGCACCTCGAAGACGGCGAAGACTTCTTCAACTAGAAGTTGAATCAACCTCTGCGTCGGTCTTTTCGATCTATCGTAATCTAAGCTCTCCCAGCTCGGTACGCTTCGGCTTCAAACTTTCAGGTTTGTTTCAACTCAATTTGACCCGACTTGCCTTCGGCCATTGTTGCTCGTTTCTAGAGAAGTATGTTGTAGATCGAGAAGAGGGTTGATTTTGGAATTCTGACCTTTGACTGGTTTTGTTTATTTTCGGTTAAAATAAGCCTGGGATTTTATTCGATGTAAATTCCGGTGCCAATTTCATTACTTCATCTACCTTCTCCTGCCGTATCTGGATGACGTATTTGCCGAACCAATCATGTTTTCGCATGGTTTAATAGTTTTTCGTCGTGAAAGTAGTTAATGACTCTTTCTTGATGGGCGGCATTGAAGAAGAAGGGGTGCGGTCGGATAGGGTTCCTATGTATAGGAGGGGATCAAGGCCGTCCTCCCCGTATTTTCATTTTTTTGTTCTTTTTTTTTTCAACCTTGCTTCCAATAGGGCTGTTGAACTTCTAATTTATCACTTTTTTTTCGAATTCTTTCTCTGCTTGAGTTCTTTTAAATAGATTTTGTTTTTTTTGGGTGTGATTTTTTCAGTTTCTGTAACCGTGATTGGTTAGAGCATGTGGTAATTTTGTGAGTTGAAGAAAGTCGGTTGCGGTTGAAGATGGTATGAAGATGGAGAAGTTGCATACCTAAAGATGAAGTCTTTTAAATAAAGGGGCATTGGGGTGGCTGGATGTTCCAATAATGGCTGCACCACGGGGGAAATCTTCATCAAAGAGGCCTCTTTGGATCCTTGCACTAATCTCTCTGGTGTGCCTTTCATTGATCTTCGTCTATCTTCATCCGCCCCAGCAATATTCATCTTGCTACCTTTTATCGAAAGTTTGCAACCAGTTGGACTACNAAACTACAATGTTCAAGACTTGCAGCATCTGGTTTTGATTTGAACGTTGTTATTAAAAATGATGAAATAAATCATTTTTTGTATACCTGAAAAGTAAAAAAAGTTAAATAAATAAATAAAAATTGAGCGTGGCTTTGTAGTGTCACTTGAGAAGTCAAAAAATAAAAATAAAAAATAAAAAATAAAAAAAGAGTGTGGCTTTGTAGGTCACTACTTGAAGAATAGTGACAAATTCAACATGAAATTGTTTTCTTGTTTGTATTTTGATTTTGGGTAATTTAATACGTACCACACAATTATTTTGAATTTACATATGTAACACCTAAAGTTTGATATTTACATTTGTAACACCTTGGTGCTATAAGCTTATGCATAAAAATGTGCATTTAACTTTTAAAAGGTTAGTAAAAGTGATTTTTCTGATGTGATGTTAAAGATTGAGTGTTATGTAATATTAAAGTGTAAATTTTTGGTATGTAAATACATAAGTATTGTGTGGGATGTATGTAAATGCCCCCTTGATTCTTATTTGATGGACCTATTGCACATGTCAACTTGGTTATATATCTTTATGGATGTTCTTATGCTATATTATATTAATTGGCTACTTTATTTTCAGGGGAAGAACTGAAAATGTAGTTTAGCTCCATGATACTCTAATGAGACCATCTATTTCTTCACATTATTTTTTAGTTGATTTGATTTAAAAGCACAAATTAGAACTAGGGGTTTTTAGCAAAAACATTGCCTATGATATTTGCTAGAGGTGACAATTATGGTCTACATTTAAAACTTGTTCAGTAATTGCTTAAATTTAAACTAAAAATTAACTTGGTTTCCTTAAATGCAAGTTTTAAATTAACTGACTTGAATTGAGAATTATTTTATATGATCATAAATGCGTGCATGTGCTTATCAATATTGCTATTCTCACAACATCTTCCTAGGTGCGCAAGTGGATTCAACTTACATATTTATAAGCAGTTCACTAGAATATTGTAGTCATGACTTAGATTAGTTGAATTCAGCCAAGAAAGAGAGAGAGAGAGATATTCTAGTTGGTTTCAAAAATGTTTTGAATTTTTCTATAAGATGATATTCGTTCTGTTCGAACTTTGTTTGACTCTTATTCGACTCTTTGCAAATCATTGTCAGTTGTAGCTGATTAAATATGTACTGTGTGGTCAGTAGTGGGGCATTTTCATCCAAAGTCAACTCTCAAGAATATTTCTCTAATTTTGCGCATCATGCTGAAATAAAAGTCAAAATTCCTTTTTTTTTAAAATTAGATTTTAATCTAATGATACTGGCAAATGATTTATCTCCCAATTTAAATTATATGATTTGTGTAAATAAAATATAGCTATTTAAGCAATTCCACTATTTTATTCAGTAAATTTGATCTTGGAGGCTCACTTAAGTTTTAAATTTATTCATAAAATTTTAAATTAACCACATATGTTAATAATAGCGTTTCTTAATGAATTGCATTAAAATTTTAAATTAACCACATATGTTAATAATAGTAATTTTTTCTATAAAGTTTGAATGTTTTGGAGGGAAAGTTTGAATGTGTTGTGAGGGTAATTTATCAATGCTAATCATCTAGGGTTTGTTTTGACAAATTCCTGCAGTTCTCTTTTTGTCTTCTTATTCCCAGTGGAATTTAGGGATTGTGGAGAGTTGATCTACCTTTCGAATAATAAATCACTCATTGTGTCTGGTTTATTTGCTTGGAGATTAATAAAATTGGCCCTATTTTGGGTTTTTCTACATATTTCTTATAATTTGTTCGCTGATCTTGGCTCCGATTTGTATCATAATTTTAATTGTTTTATTAAAAAAATTAAGAGCCATACTTTTTATGAGGCATTACAAGCCATCAATTTCTTATCAAGCTTGATTGACGGTCACATCTTCATAATGAATGATGAAATCATATCTCCAGACGGTTCTTTGGTTTGTAGATCAACAATAATAATTTTTATCTTACATTTGAAATTAGTAACTTAGAAAATCAATTGTGAGCATGCTCATAAATTATTTATTTAGTAATTTTATTGAAAATATGTGAATAGAGTTAAAAAAATTATGTGTGCAAATATTTTCTGTTTTAAACTATTATAGATTATACGAGCAGACTGTTAATCATGCATTATAAATATGTTCAGGTGTTTTGGGGTCAAATTTCAATGGTAGATGCTGAGAAAAGACTCCTAGCAAATGCTCTCCAAGATGCTGATAATCAGCATTTCGTGCTGCTATCTGACAGGTGTTGTTTTTTTTTTTTGAGCTTTAATTATTCTTTACCGCTCATTTATAAATTTCTGAAGTAAGGTGTAAATATTTGTATTATTTTTCTATATTACAGCTGTGTACCATTATATAACTTCAACTATGTATATGATTTTCTCATGGAAACAAATATCAGCTATGTTGACTGGTAAGCTTTGCATTCTTCCTATATCGGTCAAAATATTGAAAGTCTGTCGGATATTTCTTAGGTATCATTTTATGATTTATTTACTAACTAATTACTCTACGTTCAGTTTCGAAGATCCTGGTCCGCTTGGTGCTGGCAGATATTCTGAAAATATGTTGCCGGTGATCGAGAGAAAGGACTGGAGGAAAGGCTCACAAGTAAGCTTACTTTTGGTTCTATTTTAAATTACATTTAAAAAAAGTTTCATAATTATGTAAAAAATGACTTAAATATGTCATACATGGCACTGTAGGTAAAAAGTTACATGTGTGCCACATATGAATAGCGTTATGGAAGTCTTTCATAATTCCGGTATGACCTCATTCTATGAAGAAGCCTCAGGAATAGTGTCCATGAGCAATGAGAAAATGGGACATTTTATTCCTTGAAAGAGTGGAGTTGTACATTTGTGGGAAGAATTCCTAGGAAAGGGAAAGAAGAAAATTATGGGAATAGTTTCAATTAGATTTTTTAGATAATCATAATAACGCCATCTTAGCCTCATTATTATTAAAAGGAACATTTACATACATAGCACACAATTCTTATGTATTTACATATCTCACACCTAGACATTCATATTAACATACATTGCACTTTGTTTTTTAAACCTAGCATGAAAAGTGGTAATAGTGCTATTTTTGATGTGATATTAAAGATTTGAATGTTATGCGTGTAAATATGCAAGTTTTGGTGTGAGATATGTAAATACATGAGAATTGTGTTCTACGTAAGTAAATTTCCCTTTAAATAATTAAAATTTCTAGCAGGTGGTTTGTCCTTAGGAGAAACTGTGATAGTTCGTGCTCATATAATAAACTTTTTGTGCAAGTGCTTTTGGAAGAGGTCTTTTTATTTTGTTTTTTCGTTCAAAATATTTCATTTTCTATAATTCCGTGAAAGGCTTTCTCTAGTTTTATCGGGTTGGTGGTTTTAATTTATTTCAGATCTCATGCCATTTTTAACTTTTGTCTTTGTTACCCAATCTTCTTCCCTAACAGAGGTCTTGAAGAAGGTTCTTCAAATCGAATCAAATATTCATTTGCAATAAGTGAGGCTTGATGCAGACTATTAAATTGAATAAGCAGTATTTGCGTATGATACTTAGGAACATATATTTTATTTTACCCAAAGTTTGATTTTTTCTATCACGAGTTGTGTGTCCTACATTTGTTATTTCATCATCATTAACGTTTCTCAAGTATTAGCATATGATACTTCATTATTTTCAAGAATTTTTTTATGCATTAAAGTAATCATTAAATTTCTAAGGTCCTCTCAAAGTGGTTCCTTCCCTACTTACATTTAGAGTTTCCATTTTCATAAAGTGGCAATTATCTACCTGCGTTCATGAATTAACTTAATAGTCTCTTGAATATTTAAATATTTTTTATTAAAGTGCAGAAATTATAGATGTTATAGACACATGCTACAATGCCATTCAATAATTTTGGGTTGTGCTTTTACATGATGTGCTAGAGAATCCAACTCTTTTTTCATTTTTCTTACGAGCAAAATAATACACAAAACTTAGTTTTATATTGCAAAATTGATAAATGCAGATTTTTATTGTAATTGTATGATTCATGAATGTAATATTATAAAGTTAGCATGCCAACATAGTTTGTAAATTATCCACAAAACTAGAAAATAGGCAGTAGCTTCTGTTCAAAGAAATAGGAAGTACTTTTTTAATTAATGTCATAACTAGTTTGAATTGCTTAGAATACTTTTTATGTAGGATAGTTTACAATTTTAGATTTTTTTTTTGTGGGATTAATTAAGTTTATGTATCACTATTCTGTAAGATAAATAGTAATTTAATCTATATAGGTTTTTCTGTAAGACTTCTATGTTCAAATCATACAATAAAACTCGATCAACCATCCACAAATGAGTTCCAATCCATGAATGTTCTTATTTTGTCTATCCTTTGGTATATGCTCTTAATCTCAAAAATAGATTGAAAGCTTAAGCCTTGGAAGTTTGGGAGTGCTTTGGAGGTTTTAGAAGTTAGTCTTTTGGATATGATTATGATTGTAACTTGTTTATTATTTTTTCATTTTCTTTATAGATTATGGGTAAATTGAGTTGACACTGATACAAGATAATGATAGATTTAGGGATGGAATTTTATTCACAACAATCAAAAGGTTGTTTAGCTCAAGATTATTGGAATAAAATACCACTATTTAGATACCAGAAATCTTGAACCAGGTAAACCAACATAGTTAACAAATAACATGATTTAAAATTGTGTCATATGATTTTGAAAATACACAATAAAGCTTCCACCTTATTGTGTATTACATAAGCGCTTGCATCTCACATAATGTCTGATGTGTCTCACTTTAGTTTTGATGAGGCGTGCGCAGTTAGATTAGGTTTCCTTTAAAATAAATATAAATAAAATAACCCTCAATGCATTCCTCACCTCAATTCTGATGAGGCGTTATAATTAGATATATGATTTTCTTTAAAATATATAAGTTAAATAACCCTAATAAAACATAACCAAATAATTATAAAACTGATGATGTAATTGAAGTTATTTCTATCAACAATCATTTTCCTAAAATCTAATAAGTATTATTATTAATTATTATTTATTTGATAAAAAGATAGATAATTGAGATTGAAATGAATCGGGAAATGACATTCTCCTTGGGTTTGCGTAAATCACATTTCAACATCAAATACAACCCCCATTGCTAAAAATTATGGGACTTAATAAAGGCATTTTGCCTAAAATGAAATGACAAGCATTTTTTTTTTGGTATTTTTTTCAATTTATCCTGTGTGATGATATTATGCTCACTCTCTCTAGCCCTTGTTTTGTTTAAGAATCTTCCATCAAATAAGTGCAATTTTCTTTAATTTGACGGCCACAAATTTTACGCGCCTATCAATATCTTCATATTCAAACACATACTATATAAACAATCTACAAGGCCATCAACATTTAATCCACTCTTAGGAGGTGTTTGGCTAAGCATAGATTTATGTTAAATAAGATTTATCAAATTCGATAAATTTGAATTTATCCAATTCAGTGTGCGACTCAGGACCTCATGAGGGACGACACAATAAATTCGTCTTGAAATAGGATTTAGTAAATCCAAATTTACGTCGTAAAAATGACAGAACGCGAGAAAAAAAAAAAGAATGAATGCAGAAAGTTTGATTTATCGGAGCGTTGGGTCTAGTTTTAATTTTTTGGTGTTGGGGTGGATAGAAGTTAAATTCATCTCTAAATCTTGCTAATAGTATGCTACAAAAAACTGCCTTGAACTCCGAAATGTCTACATTAACCCCAAAATCTTGATAACATTTTAATGATTCTCTGATATGATAAGGTTTGTCCTCTCTAGATGATTCTTGACATGCCGCTTATTGGAATGGGTCTTTCGTTTTGCATTCCACACAGTTGTCATCCGAAAGGAGCAATTGCAGATTAGGCTCAAGGCATTCTCATGGCCTCTAATCTAAATTGTAATTATTGGATTTCATGACGTAGATCTTCTATTGTTATCTCTAGACTTTGATGGTATTGATGTCTTCAATGCAGCTTCCTAAACCTAGGGCTCTGATACTAAAATTTGATGCCGGTGCAAAATAATGACAGAATGAAGTGTGGAACTTTATTCACGGCAATCAAAAGTTGGCTAGATTTTAACTGTTGGTATTAAATCCCACTATATTGATACTAGCACCGTTTGCAAACTTACAAATTAATCTCTATAAGTGAAATTCAGATTTCTGTCCACTCTCGGCTCTAAATGATTCTTAGGGAAAAACTAAATACAACTACCTCACGGTTAGGATAAGAAAATTGCAAGGCTCTTTCTCTTCCAAGGAAAACACTAGCCCTAAATAATGCATTACTCCTTATCTTCTGGAGAACTTGTCAGAACTTCTTGATCCGGTAATCCTAGCCACTGCATCGAGAAAAGACATCTTTCAAATGCTTTTGGCAAGAAATTTTCTTAGACTATATAAAAATAGATGTATTAACAGAGGGTTATGTTGGTAATAAAAAAAAATATTGGATCTGGGACAGAATTATTTAAAGCATGCTGGTTGGTTACATGTTCTTAAATTTGGACCATCAGAAGCCAAATCCATCTTGTTAATCATTTATGACGGGTGATGGGGTAGGCAATTTCTTAAATAACCTCATTAAATAACATGATTCAAAGAGCTTTATAAATTGGATTTTGATGAGTTGTCATAAGGAGAGTGAAAATGATGTTGAGTTTACTTTAGTGATGCTAAAGGTATTTGCTGCATGTTTTCATCAGAATATATAATATAGAAAATACTAATAAAGGTTTTGGGTGCAGAAGAGAATTATTTAATGCATGCAATGTGGCTATTTTTTCTCAAATTTGAAATTTCAAAATCCACATTGGACTTGTAAAACATTTGAGAGTAGAAATGGGTAGGAATTTTATTAAATAAATGCATTAAATAGCACTATTCCAACAGCTTTATGAATTTAAGTTCATGGAACTTAGTACATAACAGGGTGAAAATCATTTTATTGTGTTGTGAAACTTTATGCTGTGATAATATTGAAATTAAAAGGTTGTTTGAACCTTCATGGGTCGGCAGATCCCACAGCCATGAATTTCATTTTGTTCTTTAGCTACTTGTTCTCTTTCTGGTATAAAATCTATTATATAAAATGCTTAAATGATGTACATATTATTTAAATGGTATGTATTCCAACTAAAGGAGTTAAAAGGATTTATTTTGGATAAATTTCAAGCATTTTTCAATTCTGCAGTGGTTTTCGATCAAGCGACAACATGCTTTGCTACTTCTCTCGGACAACCTTTACTACACAAAATTCAAGCTTTTCTGCAAGGTGAGTCCATTTCTTATGTGATGTGGTTTTAACTACCATATATCAATTAAAATGCACAAGGGACTGCAAAAAATTAAATAGATTTATTTTCTTGGTTCCGTATGGCACTTATTTACATTGATATTTACATTGGCTGTACCAAATTTGCAACTTTTCCAAAATTTAGGAACTTGCATGCACTTATTTGCATAAATATCCGAACGGAAGTTGTTAAAACATTCTATTCTCACAATATAGTTTTACTCCTTTAGCTTTTTTTAAGTAATCATAGTCATTATGGCTATTTTCATGAGAATGATTCTAAATATTGACTCTTTGGTCTTTACAGCCTGCTATGGAGGGCAACAGAAACTGCTATTCCGACGAGCATTATTTGCCAACTCTCTTCAGTGTATTAGACCTTAGCTCTTATTTAGTTCTATCTGAAATTTTTTTATTTTATTTGTTTTTTAATTCCATCTGGACTTTTTTCTTTTGCCATGATGTATATTTTAGATGGCTGATCCTACTGGTATAGCTAATTGGTCAGTTACCCATGTAGACTGGTCTGAAGGAAAATGGCATCCTAAGTTATATAGAGCGGAAGACATTACATTTGAGCTTCTCAAAAAAATCAAAGTATGCAGTTTTGCATTTTTTTTTGGGCATTTACATACAAACCACAATTCTTTGTATTTACATATCTAACACCCTAAGTTTAAGATTNTGGGCATTTACATACAAACCACAATTCTTTGTATTTACATATCTAACACCCTAAGTTTAAGATTNGGGCGTTTACATACAAACCACAATTCTTTGTATTTACATATCTAAGACCCAAAGTTTAAGATTTATATTTATAACATTTCGGTATTAAAAACCTATGCATGAAAGTTGTATTTCACTTTTAAAAAGTAATAGTAGTATTTCTGATGCGATGGGCAAGATTTGAGTGTCATCTATGTAAATATGAAAGTTTTGTTTTTTTGATATGTAAATATATAAGAATTGTGCGGTATATATGTAAATGCCCTTTTTTTTTTAATACTACATGTACGAACGGCTGATGCTTATCTGCTAATGAATTGATCATTTTCTGTTGTTATGTGCAGTCTATTGACGAGAGTTTCCATGTTACAAGTGAAGCAACGGTAAGATTACCGTATGTTAGTAGTTTTGGCTTAATGCTCTCTCTAAATTATGACCACAGGATTCTTTTGCATGAGACTTTGAACATAGGAGTATATTTTTTTTTTTAAATTTATGAAATAAAATCAAATTTAGCAAACATTCCATCATCCAACTTCATATGGCACTTTCCTCCTAGCTCAACATATCAAAGACCATGAAAGACATGTTATATGCAAGGGGCATTTGCATACATACCACCTAATTCCTATGTATTTACATATCTAATACCTAAATTTTTTTTTTTTTTTTTTACTTTCTCACTGTCCAAATCTTTCATATCACATCAAAAATATCACCAATTTAACTTAAAAAAAAAAAAACAAAATACACCTCTTTATCTATAAGCTGGTATATGTAAAAATTGAAGTATAGATATGTATATACTTATGAATTGAGTGGTATATATGTAAATCTTCCTATAAGAAATTAAAGACCGAGTTTATAAGCTTCTCCGAACATAAAGAAGCTAGCTCTTTAAAGGTTATTAGACTTTTGCGGCGTCCACTTCATGTTCGCTGAATCTCTAATGATACATGGTTCTTTCTTTCCACACAATTCTTTAAAGGTTATTAGACTTTTAATCTGTCCTTCATCATCTGTTTGCTGCACAATATAATTGTCTTTCCTGCTTTTGCAGAAAGTTGTCATGCAAAAACCATGTTTGTGGAATGGGACTAGAAGGCCATGCTATCTTTTTGCCAGGAAGTTTTACCCCGAAGCCCTCGACAATTTGATGAATATTTTCTCCAATTACACAGATTTTATACCCTTCTAAATGATCACATTATTCTTGTCGAACCTCTTGATTATTTCACCCAGTTCTCTCCTCACTTTATAATGAAGAGATCCTCAGGTTTGTGCCATTCAATTTCTCAGAGCTCTGTAAATTTGAATGATCAAACACCCTGCATATAAATGCTGAATGTGAAGCTGTTTTTATGGATGACTGCTTCACTTTTGTTATTCTGAATCATGGTGAGTAGGTGCTATTTTTTTAAAAAAATGGTTAGTAATTTTTCTTGAGGATTTTTCCTTGGGATATCAATTTTGTGTACCGTTGTCNCGTGCGCATTTAGATTAGGGTTCCTTTAAAATAAATCTAAATAAAATACCCCTCGATGCATTCCTCACTCAATTCTGATGAGGCGTTATAATTAGATATATGATTTTCTTTAAAATATATAAGTTAAATAACCTNGGTGCGCATTTAGATCAGAGTTCCTTTAAAATAAATCTAAATAAAATACCCATCGATGCATCCCTCACTCAATTCTGATGAGGCGTTATAATTAGATATATGATTTTCTTTAAAATATATAAGTTAAATAACCTTAATAAAACATAGCCAAATAATTATGAAACTGATGATGTAATTGAAGTTATTTCTATCAACAGTCATTTTCCTAAAATCTAATAAGTATTATTATTAATTATTATTTATTTGATAAAAGATAGATAATTGAGATTGAAAATGAATCGGGAAATGACATTCTCCTTGGGTTTGCGTAAATCACATTTCAGCATCAAATATTTGAAGCCAACCTTATTAACTACAGGCAACCCCCATTGCTAAAAATTATGGGACTTAATAAAGACATTTTGCCTAAAATGAAATGGCAAACATTTTTTTTTTGTATTTTTTCAATTTATCCTGTGTGATGATATTATTCTCACTTTCTAGCCCTCGTTTTGTTTAAGAATCTTCCACCAAATAAGTGCAATTTTCTTTAAACTGACTGCCACAAATTTTACGCGCCTATCAATATCTTCATTTTCAAACACATACTATATATCCAGTCTACAAGACCATCAACATTTAATCCACCCTTAGGCGGTGTTTGGCTAAGCTTAGATTTATGTTAAATAGGTACATTTATTTGGATTTATCAAATTCAGTGTGCGACTCAGGAGCTCACGAGGGACGACACAATAAATTCGTATTGAAATAGGATTTAGCAAATCCAAATTTAAGTCATAAAAATGACAAAACGTGAGAAAAAAAAAGACTGAATGCAGAAAATTTGATTTATCGAAGCGTTGGGTCTAATTTTAATTTTTTGGTGTGGGCTGGATAGAAGTTAAATTCATCTCTAAATCTTGCTAATATTATGCTTCAAAAAACTGCCTTGAACTCCAAAATGTCTACATTAACCTCAAAATCTTGATAACTTTTTAATGANGCTATAAATTCGTATTGAAATAGGATTTAGCAAATCCAAATTTACGTCATAAAAATGACAGAACGTGAGAAAAAAAAAAGACTGAATGCAGAAAATTTGATTTATCAAAGCGTTGGGTCTAATTTTAATTTTTTGTGTGGGCTGGATAGAAGTTAAATTCATCTCTAAATCTTGCTAATGGTATGCTTCAAAAAACTGCCTTGAACTCCAAAATGTCTACATTAACCTCAAAATCTTGATAACTTTTTAATGATTCTCTGATATGATAAGGTTTGTCCTCTCTAGATGATTCTTGACATGCCGCTTATTGGAATGGGTCTTTCATTTTGCATTCCACACAATTGTCATCCGAATGGAGCAAATGCAAATTAGGCCCAAGGCATTCTCATGCCTCTAATCTAAATTGTAATTATTGGATTTCATGACGTAGATCTTCTATTGTTATCTCTTGACTTTGATGGTATTGATGTCTTCAATGCGGCTTCCTAAACCTAGGGCTCTGATACTAAAATTTGATGCCGGTGCAAAATAATGACAGAATGAAATGTGGAACTTTATTCACGGCAATCAAAAGTTGGCTAGATTTTGACTGTTGGAATTAAATCCCACTATATTGAGACCTGAAAATTTGAACTAGGTAATCAGCACCGTTTGCTAACTGACAAAATAATCTCTATAAGTGAAATTCAGATTTCTGTTTGCTCTCGGCTCTAAATGATTCTTAGGGAAAAACTAAATACAACTACCTCACACTTAGGATAAGAAAATTGCAAGGCTCTTTCTCTTCCAAGGAAAACACTAGCCCTAAATAATGCATTATTCCTTGTCTTCTGGAGAACTTGTGAGAACTTCTTGATACGGTAACCCTAGCCACTGCATCGAGAAAAGACATCTTTCAAATGTTTTTGGCAAGAAATTTTCTTAAACTATATAAAAATAGATGTATTAACAGAGGGTTATGTTGGTAATAAAAAAAAAATATTGGATCCAGGACAGAATTATTTAAAGCATGCTGGTTGGTTACATATTCTTAAATTTGGACCATCAGAAGCCAAATCGATCTTGTTAATCATTTATGCCCTCATTAAATAACATGCTTCAAAGAGCTTTATAAATTGGATTTTGATGAACTTGTCATATAGGAGAGTGAAAATGATGTTGATTTTACTTTGGTGATGCTAAAGGTATTTGCTACATTTTTTCATCAGAATATATAATATAGAAAATACTAATAAAGGTATTGGGTGTAGAAGAGAATTATTTAATGCATGCAATGTGGCTATTTGTTCACAAATTTGAAATTTCAAAATCCACATTGCTCTTGTAAAACATTTAAGAGTAGAAATGGGTAGGAATTTTATTAAATAAATGCATTAAATAGCACTATTCCAACAGCTCTATGAATTTGAGTTCATGGAACTTAGTATATAGCAGGGTGAAAATCATTTTATTGTGTTGTGAAACCTTATGCTGTGATAATATTGAAATTAAAAGGGTTGTTTGAATCTTCATGGGTCGGCAGATCCGACATCAATGAATTTCCTTTTGTTCTTTAGCTACTTGTCCTCTTTCTGGTATAAAATCTATAATATAAAATGCTTAAATGATGTACATATTATTTAAATGGCATGTATTCCAATTAAAGGAGTTAAAAGGATTTATTTTGGATAAATTTCAAGCATTTTTCAATTCTGCAGTGGTTTTCGATCAAGCGACAACATGCTTTGCTACTTCTATCGGACAACCTTTACTACACAAAATTCAAACTTTTCTGCAAGGTGAGTCCATTTCTTATTTGATGTGGTTTTAACTACCATATATCAATTAAAATGCATAAGGGACTGCAAAAAATTAAATAGATTTATTTTCTTGGTCACTTATGGCACTTATTTACATTGATATTTACATTGGCTGTGCCAAATTTGCAACTTGACCAAAATTTAGGAACTTGCGTGCACTTATTTGCATAAATATTCGAACGGAAGTTGTTAAAACATTCTATTCTCACAATATAGTTTTTTTTCTTAAGTAATCATAGTCATTATGGCTA
>JXCR01106569.1:180022-206842 GCA_002079205.1 Phalaenopsis hybrid cultivar
ATATATATATATATTTAATAAAAATATAAATAACCTCAAATGCCCCTAAACTTTATACTTTTATGTAAGTATCATCATATTATTCTTTTGTCATTTTTTATATTATTTTGAATCTTGTTTTTATCTTACAATCTCTCATTATATATATCACTATATGAATTATGAGTGTCATGAATAATAATAGTCATCCTATGTCCTATTCTTACAATTGTTCCAACAATAAAAAATTCAATATTAAATTGAATAATTGAGTTATGAGTTTAGGCACCTAGTCTAGGTAATTAAATTTTTATTTGCATGCATCATAAATGTATATATGTCCTCTAATTTGTCTTTCATATGTTGATGTTATTGTGTGAGAACATTTTTGTTAAATATGTATGCATACATGCCAATTTTTTGATGTAATAACTATTTTATATATTAGAATTGAGGAAGGTTTTTAAAAGCTATTAGCTATATAATTACTAAGTCTTAGGATATTTATGATAGTAGAGAGAGAGTTTATCACCTTAGTATTGTATGAAAATTCCAATTACACATATAAGATGATAGAGTGCCCTATGTAATGAATAACAAAATAATTGATTACTATTTTAAAGTATTTATTTTCATATTTTTATATTTAAAATAAGTTAGAGATGAATGTGACATAATACCATGCAACATCTATGAATAGTGAGTAGTTTAGCTCTTTTTAATGCCTCATGATAGCTTTTTTTTTAGATTAATTGCTCGTTTGGATAAACTGTGTTTTGACAACTTTTTCAAAAAACTGTCTCTGGAATCAGTGTTCTCATTGATCTTGGCTAGGTGCAGTGACAGGCTACAGCTTTCTAGCTGTAGTCTGACTTTTTCAAAAAAAAAAAAAATGTAATGACCACCGCAGCTTTCTGCAACATCAGATTATCTTTTAGCAACTTCACAACTACCTCTTAATAAGTTGCAGTTGCCCCAAACAGACTCTAAGACGGTTGGAGCAAAACCATTATTATGACTTTTGTGAATCCTTATTAGCCCTATATAAGACAATTCCATTACACGAAAGCAGGGTATTCACAACCACCTATGGGAGAGCATGAAATGAGATCTTAGTGTATTAGTATCGTGCAGAAGCCTTATATTTTGATTTCAATGAAATGTAACAATTAATTATTTTCAATAATATAAGTCAACAAATATTAAAATTAATGTGTAGAGCCCAATATTTTTTACCTAGGTGATTCACTACCATTGGTCAATGCACACCTTATCAACTTATTCTAGAAATCAAATCAATCCAATTCGACTGCTAATATTGTTCGAACATCGTTGAATCATGCCTGAACATGTTCAAATATGACTGAAATTATCGCTCTGATAATACATATATATGCTTGAATATTTTTTTAATAATGTTACAACGTGATATTAATTTATTTTTAGTAATATTCTAATAATATTAAAAACAAGGTTCAAATAATATTCAAACATATTTTACATTTATATATATATATATATATATATACACACACACACACACTTGATGAGTAGTATTTCGAGCCAAAACGAACCGAACACGAACGAACACATCTTAGTTCTTGTTCGGTTCATTAATTTATTGAACGAAATTAACGAGCCAAACACGAGCTTCTTAACGAGTCGAACACGAGCTGTTCGTGAACAACGAGCCGTTTTGACAGCCCTAATACATATTTCACTTAATTTCCTCATCAATGTTAATATCAACAACTGAATATAGATTTTGTTTTATGCACAATAAATCTATGAAACTATATAATTGTCCATACAAAAATATAATGAAATCTTCTGCGAATGTTTTTATGTTAAACCCGCATCGCATATATAAGGGTCATCCTATACATAAATGCATAATCTCCATCATTCTTCACAGCAAAGATGTATGACAGTGAACCCTATTTTATTTTATTTTTTTAATTTGTTGTGATGACGGTGCCCTATGGAATAATATGGAATAATTGAATAAATTTTTCCATTGCAGGCGCTGCGCAGCTCTAGTTTTGTACTATTATCTAACGTCAGGGAAGAAGCTGACCAACGTGACACCAAAGCAAGAGCAGCGAGGCTCCCAAATTGTGTGGCACTGAAAGAAATGGGCTGCTCCAGTGATGAATCTATCGACTGGATTCGGGAGTTTAAGGTTTTCGACCTAATTCATCGTTTTCTTTCTCCAGTCTTCTCACAATCATCGAATGGTATTGGGCTTGGTTATTTCTTCGCTAGAAATGCAATTAACTATAACTGCGTTTTTTCGCTTATAGCCTGGTTCTAGGGTTTTTTTTTTAGTTGTATTTAGTTCTGCTTATTGATACTTCAGTTTTGTTCTAGGGATTTACTTGTATGCTTGTAATTTTTANGTCGATTGTCAAGTAAGGACAGAGATGCCCTGGCTCAAGGGATAGGGGATTTTACGACTCTTTCTGAAATAGATAGATTTTAAGGTATTTATTTTGTTGATATTAAAATAATTCTTTTGACATTATTCTCAATGTAGATGAGTTGGTCGTTCCGGAGACTCGAACTAATGGCGGGCCATTCCGAAATGTTGTCGATTTTGCCTTGGCAGTCGTTGTTGTGCCTTTAGGATCAATTGCGACGCCTCCTCATGCAGTCGACCCAATTTGCTGGGTGTTGATTACCCATTTTAGCAGTTCCCAACATGAACAATTAGGGGTTGGCAATTATTTTTCGAGTCAATGGAATGTCGGATGAAGGAGATAGTTGGTCCTTCGAGCCAAGCGATTGAGAATTCTGCCTAAACAGTCGCATCAGGAGTGGCTAGTTCACTAAGAGCATTTGGAGGCAGAGGTCGCCACACTTCAGTGAAGGTCGACAGACATTGCTAGTCTGGAGGGAGAGGTTACGTCGCTCCAAGGTTTTGTGAATGATGTGCGTGCTGAGTAGATTTCATCAAGATGTCGATCAGCTGGGGTATATTAGGCTCAGTGGAAAGTTGGTATTCCAGAAAATGTTTCAGAAGGGACATGCCTCGGCTGAAGTTGGTTGAAGCGGCAGAAGATCTTTTAAAAAATTTTTCTTTGTGATATGTAATCTTGTTATTTGCCATAAAAAAATATTTAATTAATGTGAAATGATATTTGGCATGACACTTATCATTATGTGACGTCTTAACTTCCACGCCCGCTTATAAATAAGGCCACTGCCTTTTATTCTTAACACTCTATTTTTTCTTCTCTACGTATTTCGATTCTTCTTTCTTTCTTTTTTTTTTTTTTGATAGTTTTCTTGGTTTGTGATATGATGGCTTCCAAGTATTCCCCCACTCTATTTGGCTTCTACGCCGCCACTGATGTTTCGCTTTTGACAGCGAGAGACGTGAAAGAGATGCAAAGACGATACATTTTCGACGACAATATAATTCTTTTAAGAGTGCAGGAGTCAGAGCACGCAATGAACAACGTCTGTACTGACCTGATCTTCTACCGAGATCAATTTAAGTACGGCCTTTGATTGCTTTTATGCCCTAAACTCCATAGGGTTTTCAATAAATACACTGTTATTCCGGCCCAAGTGTTGTTGAACTCAATTGTTGCAATCATGACATTCGTCATCTTTTGCCACCGAGAGGGGATCCCTTGGTCAATTGAATTGTTCAGTCACTTGTACTCGTTCATGGTCAACAAGGAAGGTTTTGTTAATTTTTTGGCTAAAAATAAACTCCAACTGCTTGGAATTGACAATAAAATAAAAGACTAAAGGAAAAAATTTGTAGTCGGTTCTTGTCTGGTAATTAGGGGATTTTGATCAAAGCGGTTGATGCAGTAGGGGACAAATTAAATCTTTTGAAAGACCTGCACGTCGCTGAGGCGATGTAGAACAAGTGCCAACTTTCAGTGCCCCAATACAGTGCTAAAGGAACTATCACCCATGACTGAAGGGTGAGATGACCCAGGACCCTTGGCTAGCTTCGGACATAGTCGAAGCCACATGAGCAAAAGCAGTGGAGGAGATGTTGGTTGTTAAATAATAAACGCTGAAACTTCCTCCACCAGCAGGTAATCTCCTAGAAGGCATTTTCTTAGAAGATCAACTTCGTGTTGTCTCTGCGATGACCGACACCAGCAATGCAAAATTTATAACATGTGTCTAAAACCTCTGTCGTGATCCAAATTATGCTCACTGGTGAGGTGACCATTATTACTAGATCTCATTAGGTTGATGCAGGAAAAAGTGGGGAAAAGAAGTGTGTTGTTGATGAAGGATATTTCGGAGAAGCTGAGGCCTCTAGCATTTCAACATGTCAATCCACCCGGCCAACAACCTCATTGTCATGTAATCCTTCACTGATCCCCACTGTACTGCTTGATTCTACGCTACATGGTCCCCCCCTCTTATTGACTTGGCAGAAAGGACGAGGGCCTCCCATACTGAGTTTGCTTCCACTTCAAGTTATTCTCTTGGTTTTCATATGCATCTTCTGGCTCCATCTGTGTTGTGTTTGAGGATTTCAAATTGACCCATCATCTGATTTCTTAATTCTTGAACATGTTGTTGGGTTTCTCGACCACTGGTTTTTTATTGAATTCCATCTGTATTGTGTCTCTCTATTGTGTTTCTCCATCGAAATTTGCTTCGATTCGAATTTGTGGCGTGTCGACGCTCACCGCACCATCTTGTAAGATGTTGAATCCTAGATTGTCTTCTTATGAAGCACGCTCCGATAGTTAGAGTTGAAAGTAGAGAGATGAAAGAGAGAGAGACAGAGAGATAGAATGTAAGAAAATACTTTAAGTGTCAAAACACACAAGCGTGATGATCCAAAAGTGAATGAATTCAAAGGAAGGTCTCTTTATTGATGTTCCAACCTCCTATTTATAGGGGTCTGAGATTACAAGTATATGTAAGGAAAAACAACTTTTATAACTGTGTTAAAAAATTGAATTCAAATTACATGGTAATTAATAATAAATGGGGGCGTCTGGCCGATTGACCGAAACCTTGAAGGTCGACCGACTATGTTAGTCTATTGTCGTGTATGTGTGTCAGCCGGCTGTGAAGGTCGGCCATATCTTCTTCCAAGAGATTTTTTGTTGCCCGATCATGAAGTGTGGAACTTTGCTAGCAGACTTATGATCAACAAATCCGTCAGCCAACAGATTCTACTGGATAAAAGATTTTGTCAGTCAACATATTATGTCGATCCACCAAACCATAAAGTCGATCAACTATTTACCAATGAGTTTTCTGCTTTGTTGTCATGATTTCACTCGTGTGTCTTTGATGTTGACCCCCAAATTTTTTTGAGATGCTTGCTAGCATGTTTGTAGCATCCAATAATTAACTTAGATAATTAAAAAAAAAAAGAAAATAAACAAACTAGTGCCGGACTTTATAACCAAATTTTTTTTCCTCATGTGAATACATATTTCACTTAATTTCCTCATTAATGTTAATATCAACAACAAAATATAGATTTTGTTTTATGTACAATAAATCATATGAAAACTATATAATTATCCATACAAAAATATCATGAAATCTTCTGCGGATGTTTTTATGTTAAACCCGCATCGCATATATAAGGGTCATTCTATACAGAAATGCATAATCTCCATCATTTGTTAAAATAAAGATGTATGGCAGTGGACTCTATTTTGATTTTTTTTTTTTTTTTTTTTTTTTTTTNGAAGAATCTGTTTGATAACATAGATAATTGTATGCTTGTGATCATCTAACAATGTAGGCTGTGGCAGACAAGGGAGGATGACGTTGTTATCAATGCGTGGAATCAAAATCTTCAGAGGAAGCGAAGGTCCTACAAACTTTTCCATAATATATATATAGGATTCAGTATATGATCTAGTGTAGAATCAAACACACAATGCTGTTCACCACATCAAAATCAGACTTGAGATCAAGTGGGTATTATACTAGGTAGTTTTCAGTCATTAATTTCATTTTCCGAGATTCATCAGAATAGACTTCTGCTTAAATTTATGTTCTTTGGCTTTGGGGAAACTAAGGAAGGTTTGTTTTGTGACAAGTGATTGAATTTAAGATAATATTTTTTCACGTTTGATTAGAAAATTAGTAAACAAATGATCAAGAGACTACTTAATTTGCTAATTAAATTCATCACACGAAGGGAGAAAAATAAGAATTGTGTGCATGGTTTGTTATTAAAAAAAAATTTGGAAATGTTTCTACATAAGAGTGACAATGACAAACTTGTTGATTAGAATAAAGAGCTTATGCGGGTTTCATGATCGAAGAGAAGGATATGAAGCATACAAGCTTCTTTTATAATTTAGGGGAGATAATATGTCATTATTGCAATTATGGTAGTTGTGTGGGCCTAGATTAGATTGTGGTGATTGCTAGTTTCATGAAGGAAGAGAACTAAGGGATGACTTCTAATGGTCGTCAGTTTATAATGCAGCTAAATGATATAATGAATAAAATTCAAGCAACAAAGATTTATGATTTATTTTATTTAAAACGAATGATTAAATAAATGCTTAATTTCCTTAGATCTAAGCTACAAAATACTAAGATTCACTCCAAGTAATAATTTAATAGTCATCAAAATCAATTTCTGCAAGAAATTTGTAAACATAACAATAATGTTTGGATCATGATTTGTGTTGTCTACCCAATTCATTAAAATTTGAATAAAATTAATCTTTTTTGTAAAATTAATCATAAATTATATAGAAAAAAAGTACAAGAATATAAATAGCCAACATAAAATTCAAGGTTTCACCTTTTACAAGAATAATTTTAATAGACACTCAACATACGAACTATGTTTGAAGAATTACGCATCCAAAAAGCTTATATGTTTAAGAGGAACTTATCATTTTATTAATCCATCAAGTATTGATTTAAGGCATACAAGCTTCTTTGAGAATATAGGGGAGATCATATCATTATTACAATTATGGTGTTCGTGTGGACTTGGGTTAGGTTATGGTGATTGTTAGTTTCCTGAAAGGAAGAGAACACCTAGGGGGTGATGCAAGACGCCATTTGGTTTTCAGTTTAAATTTTATAGTGCAGCTAAATGGTGCAATGCACAAAATTCAAGCAACCAAGATTTATGATTTTATTTTATTAAAGACCTATAATTAAATAAATTTCTAATTTCTTTAGCTCTAAGCTTAGATAACAAAAAGAATTCACTTCAAATAATACTTTTATAGTTCTCAAAGCCAATTTGTGCAAGAAATTTGGAAACATAACAATAATGTTCGATAATGATTTGTGTTGCCAATCCAATATATGGCATTTTGAATAAAATTAATCTCTTTTGTAAAATTAATTATAAATCATATAGAAAAAAAGTACAAGAATATAAATAGCCAACATAAAGTTTAAGGCCTTTCCCCAAGAATAACTTCAATTTGCATTCAACATATGCTCGACATTCGAAGAATTAAACATCCAACAAACATATAAGTTTAAGAGGAACTTATCATTTTATTAAGCCATCATTTATTGATTACATGCCTTAAATAATTGTAATTTATATCTATTTCCTAACGTTTAAGTCAATATTATTAAAAATCTTTTAGCACTCTCAAAACTCTCCAAAAATCATGTAGAAAAGCCATGTTTCTCCACATGAAACAACCCACATGTAGAAGAAGTAATGAATTTAGAAGATCAGTTGAAGGGGCAACATCATGAAAACATAGGATTGACATCTAAACATATGAGCAATGGTTGAAGGATCGCATGAATAAGTCTCTACAAGATTATGTAAAAATGCACGAAAATAGTGAAAAAATAAATAGAGAAGTGTCATACTTAGAAGAGGCGAGGATTTTCTATAATCCCATAATTGTATTGGGGTGTGTGGGATCTCAAGATGCATGAATTAGGGAAATGTAGATGTTGTATTATTGTATCTTTGAGATTATGCAAGGCCTAGTTTATTAAGGAATAGTAAATGGCTCATTGAAGGGAAATAGGTGGAGTATGTCAAGGTATGAGGGAGTGTGAATGCGAAGGATTAATTTATCTAGGAGTTATAATGCTCTTTTAGGAAGTGAGGCTTAGTAAGTAATGATATTAATCAACTTAGGACTTTGGTAGTCTGATCTAGTTTATGTATGGTCTGTTTAACTAATTTATGGCATTTTTTGTGGATTCGTTCTAGTTTGACTCGTTTATAGCTTAACTATATTGGAACACAACTTATACCAAAAAGTAGTAATAATTTGAGAAAGTATTTAACATAGATGTTGCAGAAGAATTCTTAAAGAAAANCTATTACGGAATAGTAAATGGCTCATTGAAGGGAAATAGGTGGAGTATGTCAAGGTATGAGGGAGTATGAATGTGAAGGATTAATTTATCTAGGAGTTATAATGGTCTTTTAGGAAGTGAGGCTTAGTAAGTAATGATATTAATCAACTTAGGACTTTGGTAGTCTGATCTAGTTTATGTATGGTCTGTTTAACTAATTTATGGCATTTTTTGTCGATTCGTTCTAGTTTGACTCGTTTATAGCTTAACTATATTGGAACACAACTTATACCAAAAAGTAGTAATAATTTGAGAAAGTATTTAACATAGATGTTGCAGAAGAATTCTTAAAGAAAAAAAAAACAGAAAGTGTAAACAATAAAAATTAATACTGAAACTTGCATAAATTAATGACCGCATCAATTGAATTTTTTTTCAAGAAGATAAAATTTGGTGGAGCTGAAGTTCGTAATAGAAGAAAATGTGTAAAAATTTAATCATTATTGTGTACATTAGATATGGAAATTAATCCAAATAGTNGATAAAATTTTGTGGAGCTGAAGTCCGTAATAGAAGAAAATTTGTAAAAATTTAATCATTATTGTGTACATTAGTGTTGACCTCATTTTTAGTGAGGTCTTAAGTCTCCTACTCTTAGAACCTAGGATCTAGATTTAGGAGTTCNTGATGTTGCAGAAGAATTCTTAAAGAAAAAAAAACAGAAAGTGCAAACAATAAAAATTAATACTGAAACTTGTATAAATTAATGACCGCATCAATTGAATTTTTTTTCAAGAAAATAAAATTTGGTGGAGCTGAAGTCCGTAATAGAAGAAAATGTGTAAAAATTTAATCATTATTGTGTACATTAGATATGGAAATTAATCCAAATAGTGATAATGATTCAGAGAAATCAATAAGAACAATATGAAGATCTAATTTCAGCACCAAAATAAGTATTTTTTTCAAAGAATTTGCTTGCTCTGATACCAAAGTATGCAGACAAAAANATTAGATATGGAAATTAATCCAAATAGTGATAATGATTCAGAGAAATCACTAAGAACAATATGAAGATCCAATTTCAGCACCAAAATAAGTATTTTTTTCAAAGAATTTGCTTGCTCTGATACCAAATTATGCAGACAAAAAAAGTTATTAGCAAAATTTTGAAGAGAGAACTAAGAAGAGAAAATAAAAACTAAGATAGTCTTAAAGGGAAGTAAGAGAAGCATGTTTTAAATTTTGTTGAGCAAAGCTTGATTCTTTGTATAGTTTTGAATCTACTGAGCATTACTTCTACCCAAAAAGAGCGGGAAAATAAAGTGGNCAAAATTTTGAAGAGAGAACTAAGAAGAGAAAATAAAAACTAAGATAGTCTGAAAGAGAAGTAAGAGAAGCATGTTTTAAATTTTGTTGAGTGAAGCTTGATTCTTTGTATAGTTTTGAATCTACTGAGCATTACTTTTACCCAAAAAGAGCGGGAAAATAAAGTGGCTGGCATGGAAGTTTGGAACTTTTATTTTTTTCATTTATTCACNAAAAATTTTGAAGAGAGAACTAAGAAGAGAAAGTAAAAACTAAGAAAGTCTGATAGGGAAGTAAGAGAAGCATGTTTTAAATCTTGTTGAGTGCTTGATTCTTTGTATAGTTTTGAATCTACTGAGCATTACTTCTACCCAAAAAGAGCGGGAAAATAAAGTGGCTGGCATGGAAGTTTGGAACTTTTATTTTTTTCATTTATTCACCAAAGTTAACTTCTTACACAACTTTCCATGTGTAATAAGAGGGTAGGGACTTCATATATTGAAGCTTGCATGATTTGAAATGTAACTGCAAAACCATAGTGCAAGTATGGCTACATAATTGTTAAAAAGTNTAAGGGACTTCATATTTTGAAGCTTGCATGATTTGAAATGTAACTGCAAAACCATAGTGCAAGTATGGCTACATAATTGTNTCATTTATTCACCAAAGTTAACTTTTTACACAATTTTCCATGTGTAATAAGAGGGAAGGGAATTCATATTTTGAAGCTTGCATGATTTGAAATGTAACTGCAAAACCATAGTGCAAGTATGGCTACATAATTGTTAAAAAGTTTGATAACACAACATCATCATGTGAGAACTTAATTAACATCTGCATATTTTTTTAACGTAGAGGCCATCATGTACTGCCTCATTTCCATATATGCGCTTATTACTATAGATATTGCAGTTTTGTAATTGTTAGATTTAAGGTTATAATTAGGTTAAGGTGATTTGACATATGATAATAAAGATGACTAATTTCTTAGAAATCAAATGTGCTTATAAACAACTAGATTGTGGGAGAGGAAAGACAAAATGTGAGGATTGAAAAATAAAAATCTTATTTAAAAATGACTAATAAATATTGACTTCGAAAGAATTAGAAAAAACTAAATGAAGGCCAACTAAAGAAATATGTTGAATTTTTTTAGTGTAATATACTCCTCAAGGACCTTAGCTACAACAAAGTCTATAAATAGAAAGAGTAGAAGAGGATTAGAAGAGTTTAGTATGTTAGGGGATGCCTTTATTGTCTTGAAATAAATGAATTTACGTTTAGGCAATGCTTTCTCATTATAAAGTCTTCCGCTCACTATTTTGCCCCTTTTACTGGACAGCAAGTAATCCCCTTTGTTTTGAGTTTCCTTCAGCAAATAACCTCCTGTTTGCTATTTTCTTACTATGTTTTATTGAAAATAGCAAAATAATTTTCTTTGTTTCATGTAGAGTTGAATTAGCATTTTTATGCCTCTTGCATGTAGCAACAACAAAGGATAAGGTTGGCTTGGTTGATTCCGGTGCCAGCAAGAGCTGTAGACTTCTTGGCCCGAAATCCAGTGACTCAATCTCATGGCTGTTTTATGATCAGATGCCCAAATTGTTTATGCAACATTTTATGAATATCTTTAAAATGGATGGACAATTTGATCCCCAAAAGATTCTTCTCCCTTTTAGAAGAATTTCACTTATCTGAAATTTCTTTTTCATCGTGCTAGCAGGAGTTTCTTTTTTTTTCTATTGCCTTCTTGGTGAACTAGTTGAAACTTGTCCATGTTTCTCAGAAAACCTTACTTTGTACTCATTTGATATTCTTTATCAATAACTTATGAGTCCTGGCATAACAATTAATTACATATATATCAAATATTTCCAATACCATATAATAGATGTAGTCTCTTGTAGTTGGTACACCTTTTTTGTTCGCTGTTGATATATTATTCCTCTCTGCGTAAATGCTACTTTAATATTCTACTCCATGACAATGAAAACCATAGATGCCTAACGGAAAGAGCTTCTATTTAAAGTTTCATTGGTATAGTATGTCGTTTGGTGTCGCAGTTTAATGAATTGATATATGCTTATTTCTTAATTTTTAATGGTGATATAAACTTGTTTATCCTTGATATTTCTCAGTTTTGTCTACTTATTTTTTTTAAATCCAAATTAACATGATTTATATTTCTTTCATACAGGCACCTGATCGTGCTTTTGAGCTTAGTTCTGACACCTCTCCAGAAAGTACTCCGAAATCGTCCCATCAAGCGGAGAAGCTTACAAACAAACACGAGATAATCCTGATTGAGAGCCTAGAAAATACTCCCATCTCTAAGTCTACAAAACCTAGGGCTCTAAAAAAAAAGACTCACACTCCAAAAGATGGTAATATGTCCATTATTTGCAAGTTAGTGGTAATCAATTTATGGGGCATTTACAGACATACCACCCAATTTCTATGTATTCACGTACCTATCAGCTAAACTTTACTTTTTTACATTTATACCACCCGAATCTCTTATATGAGATCAAAAGTAACACTATTTCAACTTCGAAAAGATGAAATACACCTTTGCATGGTAAGGTGGCATATATGTGAAAATTGAAGTATAGGTTTTAGATATGTAAATACATAAGAATTTAGTGGTATGTATGTAAATCTTCCTTAATTTATTATGTAGCTAAACTATTTAGGCAATAAGATTTTAATGTATTATGCTGCTAAAATATTTAGGTAGCATTAGTGATAGTTATTTTCCTTTTCATAACTGCTTTTTGGTTGTTTTTCCTCCCGTGACAGATGCGTTGGATGCAGTGGAGGATGTGCATGAAGATACGAAAGTGAAGCCTGCTGCTTCTTTAGTAAGATTTCAACCTATTGTAGCGATAGGCTTGTCCCTTAAAATTAATTGAATNTGGGTTTCATGATCGAAGAGAAGGATATGAAGCATACAAGCTTCTTTTATAATATAGGGGAGATAATATGTCACTATTGCAATTATGGTAGTCGTGTGGGCCTAGATTAGATTGTGGTGATTGCTAGTTTCATGAAGGAAGAGAACGAGGGGATGGCTTCTAATGGCCGTCAGTTTATAATGCAGCTAAATGATATAATGAATAAAATTCAAGCAACAAAGATTTATGATTTATTTTATAATTAAATAAATACTTAATTTCCTTAGATCTAAGCTACAAAATACTAAGATTCACTCCAAGTAATAATTTAATAGTCATGAAAATCAATTTGTGCAAGAAATTTGGAAACATAACAATAATGTTTGGATCATGATTTGTGTTGTCAACCCAATACATTAAATTTTGAATAAAATTAATCTTTTTTGTAAAATTATATAGAAAAAAAGTACAAGAATATAAATAGCCAACCTAAAGTTCAAGGTTTCACCTTGTAAAAGAATAATTTTAATAGACACTCAACATACGAACTATGTTTGAAAAATTACACATCCAAAAAGCTTATATGTTTAAGAGGAACTTATCATTTTATTAATCAATCAAGTATTGATTTAAGGCATACAAGCTTCTTTGAGAATATAGGGGAGATCATATCATTATTACAATTATGGTGTTCGTGTGGACTTGGGTTAGGTTGTGGTGATTGTTAGTTTCTTGAAAGGAAGAGAACACCTAGGGGGTGATGCAAGACATCATTTGGTTTTCAGTTTAAATTTTATAATGCAGCTAAATGATGCAATGCACAAAATTCAAGCAACCAAGAATTATGATTTTATTTTATTAAAGACCTATAATTAAATAAATTTCTATTTTCTTTAGATCTAAGCTTAGAAAACAAAAAGAATTCACTTCAAATAATAATTTTATAGTTCTCAAAGTCAAATTGTGCAAGAAATTTGGAAACATAACAATAATGTTCGGATAATGATTTGTGTTGCCAATCCAATATATGGCATTTTGAATAAAATTAATCTCTTTTGTAAAATTAATTATAAATCATGTAGAAAAAAAGTACAAGAATATAAATAGCCAACATAAAGTTTAAGGCCTTGCCCCAAGAATAACTTCAATTGGCATTCAACATATGCTCCACATTCGAAGAATTAAACATCCAACAAACATATAAGTTTAAGAGGAACTTATCATTTTATTAAGCCATCATTNACATTCAACATATGCTCCACATTTGAAGAATTAAACATCCAACAAACATATAAGTTTAAGAGGAACTTATCATTTTATCAAGCCATCATTTATTGATTACATGCCTTAAACAATTGTAATTTATATCTATTTCCTAACGTTTAAGTCAATATTATTAAAAATCCTTTAGCACTCTCCAAACTATCCAAAACTCATGTAGAAAAGCCATGTTTCTCCACATGAAACAACCCACATGTAGAAGAAGTAATGAATTTAGAAGATCAATTGAAGGGGCAACATCATGAAAACATAGATTGACATCTAAACATATGAGCAATGGTTGAAGGATCACATGAATAAGTCTCTACAAGATTATGTAAAAATGTACGAAAATAGTGAAAAAATAAATAGAGAAGTGTCATACTTAGAAGAGGCGGGGATTTTCTATAATCCCATAATTGTATTGGGTTGTGTGGGATCTCAAGATGCATGAAGTGGGGAAATGTAGATGTTGTATTATTGTATCTTTGAGATTATGCAAGGCCTAGTTTATTAGGGAATAGTAAATGGCTCATTGAAGGGAAATACGTGGAGTATGTCAAGGTATGAGGGAGTGTGAATGTGAAGGATTAATTTATCTAGGAGTTATAATGGTCTTTTAGGAAATGAGGCTTAGTAAGTAATGATATTAATCAACTTAGGACTTTGGTAGTCTGATCTAGTTTATGTATGGTCTGTNTTATTTAGGCAATGCTTTCTCATTATAAAGTCTTCCGCTCACTATTTTGCCCCTTTTTCTCTACTGCACAGCGAGTAATGCCCTTTGTTTTGAGTTTCCTTCAGCAAATAACCTCCTGTTTGCTATTTTCTTACTATGTTTTATTGAAAATAGCAAAATAATTTTCTTTGTTTCATGTAGAGTTGAACTAGCATTTTTATGCCTCTTGCATGTAGCAACAACAAAGGATAAGGGTGGCTCGGTTGATTCCGGTGCCAGCAAGAGCTGTAGACTTCTTGGCCCAAAATCGAGTGACTCAATCTCATGGCTGTTTTATGATCAGATGCCCAAATTGTTTATGCAACATTTTATGAATATCTTTAAAATGGATGGACAATTTGATCCCCAAAAGATTCTTCTCCCTTTTAGAAGAATTTCACTTATCTGAAATTTCTTTTTCATCGTGCTAGCAGGAGTTTCTTTTTTTGTCTATTGCCTTCTTGGTGAACTAGTTGAAACTTGTCCAAGTTTTTCAGAAAACCTTACTTTGTACTCATTTGATATTCTTTATCAATAACTTATGAGTCCTGGCATAACGATTAATTACATATATATCAAATATTTCCAATGCCATATAATAGATGGAGTCTCTTGTAGTTGGTGCACCTTTTTTGTTCGCTGTTGATATATTATTCCTCTCTGCGTAAATGCTACTTTAATATTCTACTCCATGACGATGCTTCTAATGTTTTATAATGAAAACCATAGATGCCTAACGAAAAGAGCTTCTATTTAAAGTTTCATTGGTATGGTATGTCGTTTGGTGTCGCAGTTTAATGAATTGATATATGCTTATTTCTTAATTTTTAATGGTGATATAAACTTGTTTATCCTTGATATTTCTCAGTTTTGTCTACTTAGTTTTTTTAAATCCAAATTAATGTGATTTATATTTCTTTTCAAACAGGCACCTGATCGTGCTTTTGAGCTTAGTTCTGACACCTCTCCAGAAAGTACTCCAAAATCGTCCCATCAAGCGGAGAAGCTTACAAACAAACACGAGATAATCCTTATTGAGAGTGGAGAAAATACTCCCATCTCTAAGTCTACAAAACCTAGGGCTCCAAAAAAAAAGACTCACACTCCAAAAGATGGTAATATGTCCATTATTTGCAAGTTAGTGGTAATCAATTTATGGGGCATTTACAGACATACCACCCAATTTCTATGTATTCACGTACCTATCAGCTAAACTTTACTTTTTTACGTTTATACCACCGGAATCTCTTATATGAGATCAAAAGTACCACTATTTCAACTTCGAAAAGGTGAAATACACCTTTGCATGGTAAGGTGGCATATATGTGAAAATTGAAGTATAGGTTTTAGATATGTAAATACATAAGAATTTAGTGGTATGTATGTAAATCTTCCTTAATTTATTATGTAGCTAAACTATTTAGGCAATAAGATTTTAATGTATTATGCTGCTAAAATATTTAGGTAGCATTAGTGATAGTCATTTTCCTTTTCATAACTGCTTTTTGGTTGTTTTTCCTCCCGTGACAGATGCGTTGGATGCACTGGAGGATGTGCATGAAGATACGAAAGCGAAGCCTGCTGCTTCTTTAGTAAGATTTCAACCTATTGTAGCGATAGGCTTGTCCCTTAAAATTAATTGAATTTCTAGAGGAAGTCATGTCTATTTAACTGAGGTTTTTATTTGTTTTATGCAATTTCAGTATGGATTGCTTTTACATGCATATATAGCCATTTTATTTTGTATTTTATTTTTTGGGTTGAGATGATGAACTAATTATTTCTTCTTAAAAATGAATATTTGACATTTATTACGTAGGTCTCTGAAGCATATCATAATAATGGAGCTTTTTTCTTACCATCCCATGTTATCTATTTTCCATAATGTATACTCATCACTATTTTTAATGATATTTTAAACTTCTGCATCTCATCAGAAAAATTTTTAATGTGTTTTCTGATGTTTTAGGTGTCAAGTCTGCCTCTAGTATTCCCTGACAAGGTGCAACGCTTAAAGGTACTGCTTTTACTCATTCACCAATCAAAACATGTTCTTCAGTGAAATTTGTCTAGTTCAATTAGCTGGTACTAACATGTATAAGTTATTGAGGAGATATGCATGTAAAGTATAATTGATTTTCTTTGTTGTTGAAAGTGTTCTTGTTCTACCTAAATAGGTGAAGAACTAAGGATAACATGCTTCTGAAGTTGTTATTTTTTCATAATGATAAATGAGGGAGAAAAATGATAGTATAGAACTTTTTCTTGGACAACATGCAAATGGGATCAAGATATATGGTTCAGTTAAAACCGTGTAAGCTTTTTATCATTGTCTTCGATAATATTTACAAAATGAATCGAGTATCCCAAACCCATTAGAAAATTAAAGAACGAACTTCACATTTTATTGTCTATTGCTCAATTTGTAATAAATTCACGGAGACTAAATTTTAACTTCAAAATTGCTCACCACTGAAGCTTGCTTTCAAATTGAGAATAGAAAGAGAGAACAAGTTTGAGGCATGTTAATTGCCTTGCGAAAGAGGAACATAAATAAGAGGGCTTGGAGTGGAGCTTTATAACTGATAGATCTAACAAGAGAGTCTGAAAATGTGAAAGTAGTGGGTTGGGACTCTAGAACTTTAATGGAAGAGTCGAAAAACTTCATAGTGATGAGAACTTAATTCAATGAGCACCTAAATAAGTCTGTAGATTTGGAATTTAAAATTGTACAACATGACGAAGATAGAGTGGGAGATACACTTGTAATGTTATGGGAGAGGAAAGAAAACAAAGGATGTAGATGGGTTCAATGGATGGGCTGAGATAATGGAGAACTTGTGGAGTAACTCCGAACTACTTAAAGAGTAAGTATTGAGAGGATAACTAATAACTGAGAGCAAGGAAGTTAGATTTAACTGTAGAAGTGTGGCCATTCTCCAAAGCTAGAGACCAAGTGGCTATTAAAATTTATAGTTTCATTGTTAAATTATAGTATTTTAAGATTAAGTATCTTATTTTTTATTTTTTTTTATTTTGAATCCAATATGTATAAGTTTTGATTGATTTGAACACGGATAAGTTGTCGTTTGAAGACCTCATCAATTGAAGTTGTCCCCAAACCACCATTGTCTGGCACTTGTCCCACCTCTTAAGATTGTCGTTACTAATAATTGATAATAGGATTATCCGTACACTTTATGGTTAGAGGAGGATATTGATTTGGGCATCTGTTGTTTCTAATAATTGATTTTAGGTGTTTGTTTTGATATGAATCAAAATTTCAACAAAAAAAAAATCCATAAATAGGGCTTGATTCTACACATTTTGGAGATTTATAATTAAGATAGAAGTCCTTATACCACATGAGATTTTAGAGCTTTGATTGTCCCCCGAAGAACAAACTTGTTCTCTAGTTTTCCCCATCCAACCTTTTGTGCCAATCTCGGGTGGCCCAACTCTCATTATGCTACTAGAGGGAAACAAAGAAGTCATTGAATTGATGCTTGGAGTTCTAGCTACTTGGGTTTGGTTTCCCTGATCTAACCTTCATGTTGTTTGAAGACTTCATCAATTGAAGTTGTTGCCACACCACCATTTTCTGGCACTTGTTGTCACTAATCATTGATAACATGATCATCTGTACACTTTAAGATTAGAGGCGGATATTGATTTGGGCATCTTTTGTTACTAATAATTGATTTTANAGGATCTTTCTTTTTTATTTTTAATCCAATATGTACAAGTTTAGATTGATTTGAACACAAATAAATTGTTGTTTGAAGACTTCATCAATTGAAGTTGTTACCACACCACCATTTTCTGGCACTTGTTGTCACTAATCATTGATAACAGGATCATCTGTACACTTTAAGATTAGAGGCGGATATTGATTTGGGCATCTTTTGTTACTAATAATTGATTTTAGATGTACGTTTTGATATGAATCAAAATTTCAACAAAAATAAAAATCCATAAATAGGGCTTGATTCTACATATTCTGGAGATTTGTAATTAAGATAGAAGTCCTCATACCACATGACATTTTAAAGCTTTGATTATCCACTGAAGAACAAATTTATTCTCTAGTGTTCCCCATCCAACCTTCTTTGCCAATCTCGGGTGGCCCAACTCCCATTCTGCAACTAGAGGGAATCAAAGAAGTCATTGAATTGTGGAGAATTTCAAACTCTGACATATGCTTGGAGTTCTAGCTACTCGGGTTTGGTTTCCCTCTTCTTACCTTCTTCGTCACACACAGACCCAAAAAAAATAAAATAAATGTCGTCACTTGCTCAATCACTTAGTAGTTCAACCCTCTCTTTCAGAGTAAGTCCATTTTGATTACTTATAGTTATACATGTTATTTTTTATGCCTAGTCCCCAATTTCAGTGAGAATGATTGTCTAGACNCAAGTCCATTTTGATTACTTATAGTTACACATGTTATTTTTTATGCGTAGTCCCCAATTTCAGTGAGAATGATTGTCTAGACTGTCTCTAGTTGCTCGTTAACTTTAAGTCTCTCATCGGTTCTAGTTGCTCTTAAAGTTACTGGTTGACTACTATTTGTGTCATTTTTGCCTTCCAGAGATTACCTGTTTGATCAGCTCTGGTGACCTCTACAACCTTCCCGCATGATTTTATCATTTATTTTGGTCATATGCNGTACCTGTTTGATCAGCTCTGGTGACCTCTACAACCTTCCCGCATGATTTTATCATTTATTTTGGTCATATGCCATCTCCTCCTCCAAGGGAGGATATATCCGACCATTTTTAGTGGCCTATTCGACCTTTGAGCGTTGCTTTTCCACCAACATCAGATTATGCTTTCTTCATCTCTAGAAGGACTGTCCCATTTTCCTCAAGTCAGCTTTCATCCTTTCAATTCCACTTCATTAATTGCCATTTGTTTTTGATGCCTTCGTCTTCTAGAGGACTGTCCAAGTAACCGAGATCATTACACTGCAAAGTCCATCGGAACTAGTAACATTGTAGTTTCACTTGCATTCTTTTGCCGCTTTCTTGAGTTTGGAGATGGGCATCACATTGTAGCTTATTTATTCTATTGAATTTCAACTAGGTAAGATCATAATTTTTTTTTTTTTTGTTGCGATTTTTCAACAAAAAAGTGCTTTAGTATTTGCTATATTATTTCTAATTGTGTATGATGCTATTTGTATCTATGTTGATCTCTATCTCTTTAAGGACTTGATTTCTCACAATGATTTTTATATGGGTAGTAGTTTTGTAAATTGGATAGATATCGGTGGCCATTGCATAAATCTTCTTACTTTTAGAGCATCTTTTGGTATGTACTTTATATTTAAAGTGTGGTTTGCCTGCATGTAAGCTTTCAACATTTAAATTCTTTATAATATAGTATGAAACATGATTTTCAATAAATTTAAAGGGCATAAATTTGGCAAAATGTCCTTCAATTTAATATTAATATTGGCACTTCTCATTTTCCAGTGAATCTCTTGTGCTTACATGGCTTTAAGATGCCTTTATTTTATGCAGGCACTTGTAGAATGTGATGGGGACTCCATAGATTTAAGTGGTGATGTTGGTGCTGTTGGACGAATAATAGTTTCAAATGCCTCTTCTGGGAATCGTGAATTGTTTTTAGATTTAAAAGGTATTGGTTGTAAGGCTTCAAAGAGTGATTTTTCAGATCCGCTTTACGTAGAAAATGAAGCCTTCTTTATCATTTTCCATTTGACATTTTCTTGGTGGCAGCTCTGAACCTCTAATCAAGGAATATAATGTGGTTCTCTTCTGCTTTTTCTCCTCGTGATGTTCTTTTGAAAGCAAAGTCGTGATAGAAAAAAAGGAACCATTCAATTCATTTATCATTTGCAAATGTTAACGACATTTACATTTTTAGTTAAGTTAATGTCTTTGTGATCTTATCCCACATTCTGTAAAAGAACTTAATTTACAGTGGCATTTACATGCTTACCCCCCAACTCCCATGTATTTATATGTCTAACACCTAAACTATACCACTCAAATCTTTTATATCACATAAAAAATACCACAATTTTGACTTCTAAAAGTGAAATACATCTTTTCATGCATAGGTATGGTGACACAATGGTGACACATACGTAAAAATTGAATTTTAGGCGTTCGATATGTAAATCCGTGGGAATTTAGTGGTATATATGTAAATCTTCCTAATTTATAACTTCAAGGGCCTGTTTGGATATTTTAAATTTCAGTGAAAGCTGCAGAATTTTTTGTTGTCCTTGTTTTTATCATGAATTCTAGTTTAAGTAAAATACACAATGACATTAATGTACTAAATTTCCGGCTCGATCAGACCACATTGGTGCAGTATTGATCGAGCAGGGGGTTGTCTGCCTGAGGAAGATCTTGTTTATGGGATCCATCCTTTCATTTTCTCTGCCTCTACTTTGGACCCTACAGGCCTAGCTAAAATGCTCTTCCCTCTACCGTCTTAGTCACAGGGATGACCAGAAAATTATCCAAATGACACTAAACTATCCAGGCACTGTTGACTTTTCATACTTTAATCCCCCTGATCCATGGGACTTTTTCTGTTCTTTTCAAACGGGCTATATGCCAACAAGTATTTCCTCTCTTTTTTTTTTTTTCCTTCGTATGACAATCTTGATTTGTTTTCTTATTATACTTGGACTAAAGCTTGTGTTTGCTAGAAATCAGGTTAAGCAAACTTTTATCTTGTAATTTTAGATGACACCCCAAATATTAAACACATGATTCAACCTTACTGAAAGCGTTTTTAGGCCTTCAATCTAAATGCTATTTGGTGCTTTTGATGGGAATGGTTGGACAATTGCTTCACATAAAACAGAAAATTTTTGGATGGATGGAAAAGTAATGCTTTTTTTTCTTCATGCCATGCATGTGTTCTCGTACCTTCTTCCAAGTCCTAGTGCCAAGTTTTTCAAATTTTAGCTTAATTTAACTCTTAAAACTACAATACATTAATATAGTGATGTTTTCCTACTGAGGTCCTGCATTTCATTTTCTTATGCTTCATTTTATTGGACTGATATCTTATTTCCTTTTCTAACTTTTTTGCGTCTAAATTCCCTTGAAGATGATTTAAGCTTGATTAGTATGTTTGTCAATATTTTATTAATTTTTTTATTACTTTCTTTTTGTGATAGGGACCATATATAAGTCAACGATAGTTCCTTCAAGGACATTTTGCATTGTATGTGATCTTCACAAGAACAGAAAAGATAGTCTTGATCTATCATTCTTGTTATTTAAGTAGTAGTTTCTCTGTTTTTCCTTTCATTCCGGCTCCTGACTCTATTGCTGTCTATCTTCTTTTTCTGCTCAGGTTAGTGTTGGTCAATCAGAAGCAAAGGTTTGTTGGCAGAGCCTTAATGGAATTTCCTCGAACTCTTTTCAAGGTGTTTCTAACATTTTTAGTACTGGATTTAATTGACTAATTACATGTAATTGAATTAAATGAAACCTATACGAACAACTGATCTTCTAACCTTTTTGCTTGATTTGCTTAGTGCTAATTTTACCTCTGCACGGAACCATCTAGTTGACAATGTGTTCTTTGCAGATTAAACTTGTGGCATTTACGTACAAACTACACAATTCTCATATATTCACACATCTAACTCCTAAACTTTGATTTTATACATTTATAGCACCCAAAATTTTCATATCCTATAAAAAATACCATCATTTTAACTTTTTAAAGTGAAATACACCTTTTCATGTATTGGTAAGGTGGCTTATATGTGAAAATTGAAGTTTAGGTGTTAGACATGAAAATACATAGAATTGAGTGTATGCATTTGAATCTTTCATTATACTTCATACTAGTGATGCAGATACTGTGATTATATGATGTACTCATTAGATCAAATGATACTTTTATTAATTTAAATTTAAATACTTCTGTCTAATTTTGAATTGTCATTTGCAATTTCTTCTTTCAGTTAAATTCATTGGAATTGATAAGCAACACGGTACTGAGCTTTTATAGCGTGATAAATGTAGTGCATTTACTTATGGAAGAGGTCCAGAGTTTTAAGTTTGACATAGTTATGAGAGTGTTCATGGAAGAAAAAAGGAAGAATAATATTTTGTAGTTGCATGATACTTTTAGCCATATTGGATGAATTTATCACTCAAAATTTGACCTTTGATGTTGTAAATGTTAGCTATGATAATTTCATATGTTTAAGCAACATGAAGATAAACTACATATATCATTCATTCTTTGGAAGCTGCTACGTGCATTTTTATGTTAGTTTTAAATGTTTTCTTATGTCCAAATTATGATAAGTAATAACTACAAGGGAACATTTTGCGGGTGATATTATGAAGTTACACGAAGGGTTGATGGACAGGAGTTAAAGAGAAGGAGAATGGTATTTGAAATTGTTTTGGTTTTATACCAAAAAGAAAAAGCATGTTATTTTGATTTGAAAGCTACTACTATAAATTTATACAGAGCAAATAAATGTATCTTGATATTACTTATCATTATCTTAGAGAAGCATGTGATTGAGTGCTTGAATTTTGTTAAATTGACGGGAATATTTAAACGTCAATGCTATGGGGCAGGAAGTTGTTATGGATATATGTAATGGGGATGATGGCTAGCATTTGACGTAATTGTGGAGTGAGAGACCAAAAATTCACAGAAGGGTTATGTTAGACGAAAAATTAAATAAATACCTTTTAACACTGTTATCGGATGCTTTTATGTTAGATATTCAAAGTAATATGCTTTGGTGTATTTTATATTCATATGGCATTCTAATAGAGTCAGTTTTGAACTAAACGAGAAGTTAATATTGAAGGACGTAAGAAGATTTGGAGCTTAAGAATTTTAGAACGAAATCAAGTATATGGCATGTACTTAAATGGATTTGTGAATATAAATGCCAGTCAGTAAGGTTGGAGGATCAAGTTGATGCCTGAATTGTATAAGTTTAGTGCCATAAGCTTATGGCATTCTAATGGAGTAAGGTTAATTGAATTACACGAGAAGTTAATAATGGAGGACAACAAGAAAAAAATTTGGTGCTTATGATTAGTAGAACAAAAATTAAGTACATCTATGTATTATTTGAAATATGCAAAATCATAAAGACGAATCAATAAGGTGAAAATATGGAGATATATAAGTATATGAAGGCAAACTTGCTGAAATGAGGTGCCTCTTAGCTTCCATGCTATAGAACATCACGAAGATTTATTTGAACTTTTCATAAATTTGCAGTAAAAATGATTATCATGTAATTTGATTGTTGGACAAAAAAAGAATGTCTAACGGTCAACTTAAGCATTCAAAAANGAGAGTCAAAAAACTTCATAGTGATGAGAACTTAATTCAATGAGCACCTAAATAAGTCTGTAGATTTGGAATTTAAAATTGTACAACATGACGAAGATAGAATGGGAGATACACTTGTAATGTTATGGGAGAGGAAAGAAAACAAAGGATGTAGATGGGTTCAATGGATGGGTTGAGATAACGGAGAACTTGTGGAGTAACTCCGAACTACTATAAGAGTAAGTATTGAGAGGATAACTAATAACTGAGAGCAAGGAAGTTAGATTTAACTGTAGAAGTGTGGCTATTCTCCAAAGCTAGAGACCAAGTGGCTATTAAAATTTATAGTTTCATTGTTAAATTATAGTATTTTAAGATTAAGTATCTTATTTTTTTATTTTTTTATTTTGAATCCAATATGTATAAGTTTTGATTGATTTGAACACGGATAAGTTGTTGTTTGAAGACCTCATCAATTGATGTTGTCCCCAAACCACCATTGTCTGGCACTTGTCCCACCTCTTAAGATTGTCGTTACTAATCATTGATAACAGGATTATCCGTACACTTTATGATTAGAGGAGGATACTGATTTGGGCATCTGTTTTTACTAATAATTGATTTTAGGTGTTTGTTTTGATATGAATCAAAATTTCAACAAAAAAAAAAATCCATAAATAGGGCTTGATTCTACACATTTTGGAGATTTATAATTAAGATAGAAGTCCTTATACCACATGAGATTTTAGAGCTTTGATTGTCCCCCGAAGAACAAACTTGTTCTCTAGTTTTTCCCATCCAACCTTTTGTGCCAATCTCGGGTGGCCCAACTCCCATTATGCTACTAGAGGGAAACAAAGAAGTCATTGAATTGATGCTTGGAGTTCTAGCTACTTGGGTTTGGTTNGGAACCATTCAATTCATTTATCATTTGCAAATGTTAACGACACTTACATTTTTAGTTAAGTTAATGTCTTTGTGATCTTATCCCACATTCTGTAAAAGATCTTAATTTACAGTGGCATTTACATGCTTACCCCCCAACTCCCATGTATTTATATGTCTAACACCTAAACTATACCACTCAAATCTTTTATATCACATAAAAAATACCACAATTTTGACTTCTAAAAGTGAAATACATCTTTTCATGCATAGGTATGGTGACACATACGTAAAAATTGAATTTTAGGCGTTTGATATGTAAATCCGTGGGAATTTAGTGGTATATATGTGAATCTTCTTAATTTATAACTTCCAGGGCCTGTTTGGATATTTTAAATTTCAGTGAAAGCTGCAGAATTTTTTGTTGTCCTTGTTTTTATCATGAATTCTAGTTTAAGTAAAATAAACAATGACATTAATGTACTAAATTTCCTGCTCGATCAGACCACATTGGTGCAGTATTGATGAAGCAGGGGATTGTCTGCCTGAGGAAGATCCTGTTTATGGGATCCATCCCTTCATTTTCTCTGCCTCTACTTTGGACCCTACAGGCCTAGCTAAAATGCTCTTCCCTCTACCGTCTTAGTCACAGGGATGACCAGAAAATTATCCAAATGACACTAAACTATTCAGGCACTGTTGACTTTTCATACTTTAATCCCCTTGATCCATGGGACTTTTTCTGTTCTTTTCAAACGGGCTATATGCCAACAAGTATTTCCTCTTTTTTTTTTTCCTTCGTATGACAATCTTGATTTGTTTTCTTATTATACTTGGACTAAAGCTTGTGTTTGCTAGAAATCAGGTTAAGCAAACTTTTATTTTGTAATTTTAGATGACACCCCGAATATTCAACACATGATTCAACCTTACTGAAAGCGATTTTAGGCCTTCAATCTAAATGCTATTTGGTGTTTTTGATGGGAATGGTTGGACAATTGCTTCACATAAAACAGAAAAATTTTGGATGGATGGAAAAGTTATGCTTTTTTTTCTTCATGCCATGCATGTGTTCTCGTACCTTCTTCCAAGTCCTAGTGCCAAGTTTTTCAAATTTTAGCTTAATTTAACTCTTAAAACTACAATACATTAATATAGTGATGTTTTCCTACTGAGGTCCTGCATTTCATTTCTTTATGCTTCATTTTATTGGACTGATATCTTATTTCCTTTTCTAACTTTTTTGCGTCTACATTCCCTTGAAGATGATTTAAGCTTGATTAGTATGTTTGTCAATATTTTATTAATTTTTTTATTACTTTCTTTTTGTGATAGGGACCATATATAAGTCAACGATAGTTCCTTCAAGGACATTTTGCATTGTATGTGATCTTCACAAGAACAGAAAAGATAGTCTTGATCTATCATTCTTGTTATTTAAGTAGTAGTTTCTCTGTTTTTCCTTTCATTCCGGCTCCTGACTCTATTGCTGTCTATCTTCTTTTTCTGCTCAGGTTAGTGTTGGTCAATCAGAAGCAAAGGTTTGTTGGCAGAGCCTTAATGGAATTTCCTCGAACTCTTTTCAAGGTGTTTCTAACATTTTTAGTACTGGATTTAATTGACTAATTACATGTAATTGAATTAAATGAAACCTATACGAACAACTGATCTTCTAACCTTTTTGCTTGATTTGCTTAGTGCTAATTTTACCTCTGCACGGAACCATCTAGTTGACAATGTGTTCTTTGCAGATTAAACTTGTGGCATTTACGTACAAACTACACAATTCTCATATATTCACACATCTAACTCCTAAACTTTGATTTTATACATTTATAGCACCCAAAATTTTCATATCCTATAAAAAATACCATCATTTTAACTTTTTAAAGTGAAATACACCTTTTCATGTATTGGTAAGGTGGCTTATATGTGAAAATTGAAGTTTAGGTGTTAGACATGAAAATACATAGAATTGAGTGTATGCATTTGAATCTTTCATTATACTTCATACTAGTGATGCAGATACTGTGATTATATGATGTACTCATTAGATCAAATGATACTTTTATTAATTTAAATTTAAATACTTCTGTCTAATTTTGAATTGTCATTTGCAATTTCTTCTTTCAGTTAAATTCATTGGAATTGATAAGCAACACGGTACTGAGCTTTTATAGCGTGATAAATGTAGTGCATTTACTTATGGAAGAG
>JXCR01106569.1:208909-222306 GCA_002079205.1 Phalaenopsis hybrid cultivar
ATCCTTACAAGGGGCAACAGATAGATATATATTGAATATTATTTACGGCCTATCTTCTGCGTAAAGGCTTAAGACAGTGCCAGATATGTATGACTAAATCATTTAGTCATTCAGCTTCATTTTAATTGACAGTTACATGTTTTATAATTGGAACCTTTTAATTTTACTTATTACAGCTTGCAATTCTGTTTTCCTGGCCCTATGTATACTTCTCTTCAAAAAATAAACGTACCTGCTAATTAAATGAGCATGCAATAAATATAAAATATTCAGAAGATTACCTTTGACATTATCCTTGCAACATGATCTACTATGAGCAGGGACGCTTGATGGATTTTCTTTTGATTCGGATGAGGAGGGGGAGAAAGCTTCCAAGGCTTTTCTCCAACAAGGTGATCCCAACAATGATAATGAAGTCCAAGGAAATAAAAGAGGCCGAGGAAAAACTGAGAAATCAATGGTAATACTCCTAATTTTCTTACTGATGTTTTCCTGCCCAATAAATTCTAAATTTTTAGTTCTCCAAGACAGCATTCTGACTAAAAAAAATTGAGAATTATCTATTACTTGTAAGTGTTCAAAACTTCTTTGATCAAATTTTATTCGATTTATTTTTTCCTCAAAGTTTTCGTTGCCATTTTCTTGTTAATTAGTGTCAAAACAACTTGGATTTGCCACGTTCCTTCCATCATGTTTCCTTATTTTGTGGTAGAACTCTAGCTTGCCTATTATTGATTGAGGGCATTGATTTGGAAGAAGTCATCTGTTTATTTTTTCTAGTTTTTGAAGCTATGCAGCATGTTACCTTGGAAGATAGTTGTGCTTACTCATCATCATCACAAGCCTCTTCCCAATTATTTATGGTTACCTTTATGATGGCTCATGATTATATGAGTTCTCATTTTCTATTCATTCTTGTGAGTGCTGCATAAGGTGCTAAATTTATTCTCTTTTTACAATGTTGGCTATGGCATGCTATTTTTCTAAATCTCTCAAAAGTAGTTCTAATTATCTTTCGTATTGATGCTTCTTCTTTCATTTTGTATGCCCAAATTTAGTATAGGGAAATTTAATACATACCACACAATTCTTATGTATTTACATTTCAAACATCTAAATTATAATATTTACACTTAAAACAACTTGGTGTTATGAACCTACACACGAAAAGGTGCATTTCACTTTTATTAAGGTATTGATGGTGGTATTTTTTGTCGTGTTAAAGATTCGAGTGGTATGCATGTAAATATGAATGTTTATAATTAAATGTATAAATAAATAAGAATTGTCTGGTATGTACGTAAATGCCCCTTAGTATTTTTCTTACGAGCTTTTCATTTAATCGGTGCTATTCCATTTGCCCCACATTTCTAATCAAATTCTAAGCTATCTTTCATTTTTAATTTCTATTACTCAATTTGGCTATATAAGCTCCATATGGGCTGTTTGGCTGCAAGTAAGATTTAGCGTAAGTAGGATTTAGTAAAATCCATGAATCGTTACGCTCTTGTTGAATCTAGTAAATCCGGTTCTAAGCTAAAACTAAGACAAAATTCGGGTCCTTACATCCAAAAATTCATAAATCCACGAAACTCGCACATTTTTGGTGTTTGGCTGGATTTTGTAAATCTGGCGATAAATCCAGTTAATAAGAGCTACCGAAGCTCCCGTTAGAGATCCATCCTACAATCTGAATCCATAAAGAACAGGCAGTGTGATTATAGTTTTATCAAATTCATCTACCACTCCATGATAAACAAATTTTATGGCTGTAATATATGTATGATTAATATCACACTAATTTCAGTGTATATGTGTAATTTTTGTGAGTGCTCTTTTATATGATATATTGCTTTTGATAGGGTACTCCAAGCAAGAAAAAGAAAGCTTCTGCAAAGACACCCAAGAAGGCAGCAAGAAAATCTCAAGTTGCAAAAAGGACCAGAAAATCTAAGAAATAAGGTAAAATTAAATAAATAATAATTCATTTCATTGTAATTTTATTTTTTTCATTGAGAGACATTCAAACAAGAGAGTATAGATATTATTTTTCTTCTCATCATATTCAGTATAATTTAAATGTGGCAAAGCACAATGCGAAATGTTTATCTCTGGCTCCATTTTGTCTTGGAAAATGTTTGGGCCGTTCGTTTAGTGTATAGATTTATTATAATGAGATGGTTAGGTATTGTTGAAGACAATATGGCAGGTAGGGGTGTAAACGAGCTGAATAGGCCAAGCTCAGCTCGTTTATTATTCGAGCTCAAAAAATGTGTTCGTGTTCCGCTCGTTTGCTTAGCGAGTCGAACATGAGTCATTTACGAACAAAGAGTTGTTTTGACAGCCCTAATCACGTAGCGATAAGATGTTAAGGATTGGGGCCAGATTTAAAAATTATTATTTATATTAAAACATCATTTGAATCTAATTTAACAATTTTAATTCTAATTTCNGGGCCATTCGTTTAATGTATAAATTTATTATAATGAGATGGTTGGGTATTGTTGCAGACAATATGGCAGGTAGGGGTGTAAATGAGCTGAATAGCCCAAGCTCAGCTCGTGCTCGGCTCGTTTATTATTCGAGCTCGAAAAATGTGTTCGTGTTCCGCTCGTTTGCTTAGCGAGCCGAACATGAGCCATTTACGAACAAAGAGTTGTTTTGACAACCCTAATCACGTAGCGATAAGATGTTAAGGATTGGAGCCAGATTTAAAAATTATTATTTATATTAAAACATCATTTGAATCTAATTTAACAATTTTAATTCTAATTTCTTAAGTAATACTTTAATTGATTATAAATCATTGTAGTTTTGTAGTGAATTATTTTTTTTAAAAAATACTACTCATCAAAGATATATATATAAAATTGATTAGTAGTATTTCGAGCCAAAACGAGCCGAACACGAACGAACAAATCTTGGTTCGTGTTGTTCGTGTTTGGCTCGTTAACTTAGCAAATGAGGCGAACACGAGTTTCTTAACGAGTCGAGCACGAACTTTTTGCGAACAATGAGCCATTAGGGCAGGAGCAATTTTATATTTATAAATTTATTATTATCAGATGGTATATTGATNCGAGGCAAACACGAGTTTCTTAACGAGTCGAACACGAACTTTTCGCGAACAATGAGCCATTAGGGCAGGAGCAATTTTATATTTATAAATTTATTATTATCAGATGGTATATTGATATTAAAAAAAATCAATAAAATTAAAATATATTTTTACATGAGTAATTTTATAACATTAAAGTATTATAAATATAAATATTAAATTTTAGATATTATATGGAGAGAAATTGTGTGGTGTGTGTGTAACCTTTTTGGGAAGAAATTTCAAAGCATTTTGCCTCCTTTGATTTCAGACGCCTCCTTTGTCCATGCAAAGGCTACATTTACCAAACGTTTATTTTGCTTGTAAGCCATACAAATAAATACTCTCATATGTAGCTATCCACGTTTGTGCTAGCATTGTTGTAAATTTTAAGTCATAAAAATAAGCAATATGCAAGATTTAAGTGTTATAAATGTAAAAAATTAGAAGCATGGTTGTTAGACAAGTAAATTCATAAGAGTTGTATGGCATGTACATAAATGCCCCAAAGAATAAGAAGGGGATTTAAGTGCATAAAGCCCCTTATTTCCTGTATAAATTTGAATGACTCTACCCTTAATACTGTACAAAAGCATTATTTTATTTTCATGCGGACAACCACATGCTTATCATTAAAATCATCAGCTTTTCTTACATGTAAAAATCTGCCTTAAAGATTTTTATGTAACTCCTGCGTTTTATATATTTATATATTGGATAATTAAGTAGCAATTTAGTATCTTAACCACATCAAAATATTTGCACTAATAGCTGTTTTTCAATGTACGACAACAACAAAACCTTCATCCAACTTAAGTGGGGTCGACTGACGTATTTCACTGTATTCAAATCATACAGCGCGTCGCCTCCAGGGGTAGTCCTAACACTTGCACAATGATCAAAAGGATTCAATTTAGACAAATTTTACGCTGGCTGTCGATTACCTAACTCAACCCTCCACTTTTCACATCCAGACTTATGACCGGTGATGACATTATTGGCTTTATTTCAATATAGATAAGTAAATATTGTAAATACATATAACTGGTTTTAACTTTCATAAATAAATAATTGATAAAAATATGGGATAAATAATTAGTTGTTTTGGCCCAATATCTAAATCTATTATTGTCATAACTATTATTNCCTATGTCCATGCAAAGGCTACATTTACCAAACGTTTATTTTGCTTGTAAGCCATACAAATAAATACTCTCATATGTAGCTATCCACGTTTGTGCTAGCATTGTTGTAAATTTTAAGTCATAAAAATAAGCAATATGCAAGATTTAAGTGTTATAAATGTAAAAAATTAGAAGCATGGTTGTTAGACAAGTAAATTCATAAGAGTTGTATGGCATGTACATAAATGCCCCAAAGAATAAGAAGGGGATTTAAGTGCATAAAGCCCCTTATTTCCTGTATAAATTTGAATGACTCTACCCTTAATACTGCACAAAAGCATTATTTTATTTTCATGCGGACAACCACATGCTTATCATTCAAATCATCAGCTTTTCTTACATGTAAAAATCTGCCTTAAAGATTAATTTTATGTAATTCCTGCGTTTTATATATTTATATATTGGATAATTAAGTGGCAATTTAGTATCTTAACCGCATCAAAATATTTGCACTAATAGCTGTTTTTCAACGTACGACGACAACAACAAAACCTTTATCCCACTTAAGTGGAGTCGACTGACATATTTCACTGTTTTCAAATCATACATCACGTTGTATCCAGGGGTAGCCCTAACACTTGCACAATGATCAAAACGATTCAAGTTATGATTTTTTTGGACAAGTTTTACGCTGACTGTCGACTACCTAACACAATTCTTTACTTTTCACATCCAGGCTAAATAAATATAATTAGTTTTAACTTTCATAAATAAATAAGAGATAAAAATATGGGATAAATAATTAGTTGTTTTGGCCCAATATCTAAATCTATTATTGTCATAACTATTATTTTATATCCCACATCTTATAAAAATATTATTTACAAATATTTTGCCTAAAAGAGCATGCAATCATTGAGAGAATCATCTCAATTAATCTTAAAGTGGACCACTTCTTTTATTTAGAACACGGTCGGTGTTTTGAAATATTATAAAATTAATAAAAATACATAATAGTATTATTTGTTAGGGGCGTAATTGCATAAATACACCCCATTTCCTATGTATGTACATATCTAACACCTAAATTTTGTCTTTTTTATATTTATACCATCCGAAAGAATCTTTTTCATGCATAAATAAATTGTCATATATTTAAAAATTGAGGTGTGGGGGTTGTATATGTAAATACATGGGAAATGAGTGGTATGTAGGTAAATCATCCTAATAATTGTTTGATTGGAAAATAGTTTATAAGTCAATTGGGGGATTATGGCCACTGTGGTGAAGCTCTAAAAGCCGTGTACGCATTTTCAAGCTATTGACTACAGGGAATGAACCCTTATTTATTTATTTATTTATTTTTGTTTGTTTTTTTTTATTATTTTATTTTTATGGCAAGGTATGATGAATGCAATCAAATAAATTAAATAAAAATGAGTGTATTTAGAGTTTATTTATGGTATTTATTTTTTATTATTTGCTATTCATATTATTATCAAATTCATTTTGATATTTTTTTTTTCTTTCATTTTTTTAGAAATACTTTTTATGAGAAGCTAGTTTTTATTGGTTATGGGTCCGTTTGGGGCAGCTTTTTGGTGCGGTGGAGTTTTGAAAACGCACATGACCTGTTTGGGTAAACCGTCTTTTGGCAACTATGAGTTTTCAAAATGTTGAAAATAACTTTTTTTACTCCACATCAATCTAGGTGCGGTGGCAATTTTCTTGCTGCAAACAGACTTTTCCAAAAAAAAATAAAAATTTATGATAGCCACTGCACCTAGCTAATTAACAAATTATTTTTAATCAGCAAATTATTCAATAAGCTGCAGCTGCCCCAAACACACTATATATCAGGTAGAACAGTTGTGTTCTTACCCGTAACATAATGGTTGAGAGTGTAGTCTTCCACCGCGAGGTCGTGGATTATAATAGTGCATTTTGCTCTTTGGGCTCACCTTTTCCAAAAAGAAATGTGCTCCTCTTGATTATGAAATTATAGGAAAAGATGCATAACCAATATAATGTTTATCATTCCTCATTTTGCTTATTAATTAATATTGCCACATTAAAGTTGAAAACAAGGGCAGAAATATGAAACACCAAATTAAGAAGCCTAACCTTCATGCCAATATCATATAACAAATTTATTGTGAGGGTTGAAGCCTCAACATCTATTGAAGCTTTATAGCATTTACATACATTCCAACCACTTGCCATGTTATTACATATCTAACGTCTAAACATTATTTTTTACATTTATATCATCCAGATCTTTTCTATCAAATCAAAAATATCATTATTTTGACTTTTAAAAAGTGAAATGCACATTTTCATGTATAGATACGGTGACATATATGTAAATATGTAAGTTTAGGAATTGAGTGGTGTGCATGTAAATCTTCCAACTTGATAATGAAAATGAAGGGACTCATAGAAAGTGAGATAGCTTGGAAGTCCAAACAATCTCAAATGTAGTGTGGACTATATCTCCATTTTATCATGGAAGATTTGCATGCATACCATTTAATCCATATGTATTTACATATCAAACTTTGGTTTTGTACATAAAAGCCACCTTATTTATATATGAAAAAATGTATTTTACTTTTTAAAAGTTAAAATGATAGTATTTTTCAAGTGATATGAAATATTTGGATGGTACAAATATAAAAAAGTAAGATTTACTTGGTAGATATGCATAAGCACAGAAGAATTGGGAAGTATTTATGTAAATACTTCTTTTATCACTTTTTAGGCACTGAAATTCCTTTCATTTAAGGAGGAGTTTACCATCTTAGTATTGAACAACGCTTTTTTATGCACAGATAAGTTGAGAAAAGCATATAAACTCTTCTTTTTATTTTTTTTTTAATGCAAACTTGAATGTGAAAAAAAGGGTTAAGTGGTGATATTTGAACATTAGACACTAGTTTTCGCTAAATGTTCGGTGATGGTTTACAAGTGACATCAAAAATTGAAACATCAAAGCTCAATCAATAGAAAATGATTTTGCTTGATCATTTTTCTTGTAGAATGAGAGATTAATCAACCAAGAAGAGATGTGTTAAATGTTGGTGGCCAGTAAACGTAAGATATGAGTGGGTGTCAAGTGTTTATGATTATGATTATCAATGAATTAATGATGTTGTGAATAAAATGTTTGAGAAGGCTTGTTGCATAAGTCAATTATTGATACACTTTTATCCTCAACTTTATCACAGATCATATGATGGTTGAAGAGGACCTTTGGAGGTTTTGAGAAGGGAGGTGATTTTATTCAAATTTTTAATTTATAGGAGGGGAGACAATATAAGTGGGAAATCTTATATTGAGCATATATACTCAAACAATTTTAAATGACATCAACAACATACATCCATGTTGGTTGACACGTGTTGCCTAGTGGTGATAATGGTGGTCATCAGTGTTGGTTGATGAACAATGTTAGGTATGTGGATAATGAATGTTGGTATTTCTTGATAAAATGCAATGATGTTGACAGGCGTGAAGTTTCGATGTTTGTAGATGATGGATGTTGGGATTGACTGATGATATGCATCGATCATAGTTACAGTCAATATTGGCCTCAGTCAACAACCAACATTGACATGCAGAAAATTTAGAAAAATATCATACTCCTATGAAAATATGAAATATTAAAAGATTGCATTGATTCATGATCAGAAGATATACTTCTATAAACAAAATTTGATTTTTTTCTATGTAATTAATCTTTACTCTATAATTTATGTGACTAAAAACAAACAGAAGAAAAGCTTTCATGTNATCAACAACATACATCCATGTTGGTTGACACGTGTTGCCTAGTGATGATAATGGTGGTCATCAGTGTTGGTTGATGAACAATGTTAGTTATGTGGATAATGAATGTTGGTATTTGTTGATAAAATGCAATGATTTGGTAGGCGTGAAGTTTCGATGTTTGTTGATGATGGATGTTGGCATTGACTGATGACAACAACCAACATTGACATGCAGAAAATTTAGAAAAATATCATACTCCTACGAATATATGAAGTATTAAAAGATTGCATTGACTCATGATCAGAAGATATACTTCTATAGACAAAATTTGATTTTTTTTAATGTAATTAATCTTTACTCTATAATTTATGTGACTAAAAACAAACAGAAGAAAAGCTATCATGTGGGTCCTGTAAATGAACATATGAAAAAGCAATTTTGGCATGCAGTGATGGAGAAAGGGTCGGTGCAAAGAATAATAATTTAGACTTTTACCCTTCGCTCCACAAAGGCTGTTGAAAATGACATTTTTATTTCCTTTGATTGTTGAAATGGCTAAATGCTCTGTAGAAGCTTATGTAATTTTTTAATACACATGAATTCAATGATATATATATATATATATATATATATATATATATATATATATATATATATATATNGTGTGGGGGTCGTATATGTAAATACATGAGAAATGAGTGGTATGTAGGTAAATCATCCTAATAATTGTTTGATTGGAAAATAGTTGAAGTCAAATGGGGGAATTATGGCCGCTGTGGTGAAGCTCTAAAACCCGTGTACGCATTTTCAAGCTATTTACTACAAGGAATGAACCCTTTTTTTTATTTATTTATTTTTGTTTGTTTTTTTTTTTATGGCAAGGTATGATGAATGCAATCAAATAAATTATATAAAAATGAGTGTATTTAGAGTTTATTTATGGTATTTATTTTTTATTATTTGCTATTCATATTATTATCAAATTCATTTTGATATTTTTTTTTTCTTTCATTTTTTTAGAAATACTTTTTATGAGAAGCTAGTTTTTATTGGTTATGGGCTCGTTTGGGGCAGCTTATTGGTGCGGTGGCGTTTTGAAAACGCACATGACCTGTTTGGGTAAATTGTCTTTTCGCAACTTATGTGTTTTCAAAATGCTGAAAACAACTTTTTTTACTCTGCATCAATCTAGGTGCGGTGACAGCTTTCTGGCTGCAGACAGACTTTTTCAAAAAAAATAAAAATTTATAATAGCCACTGCACCTAACTAATTAACAAATTATTTTTAATCAGCAAATTATTCAATAAACTGTAGCTGCCCCAAACACACTATATATCAGGTAGAACAGTTGTGTTCTTACCCGTAACATAACGGTTGAGAGTGTAGTCTTCCACCGCGAGGTGGATTATAATAGTGCATTTTGGTCTTTGGGCTCACCTTTTCCAAAAAGAAATGTGCTCCTCTTGATTATGAAATTATAGGAAAAGATGCATAACCAATATAATGTTTATCATTCCTCATTTTGCTTATTAATTAATATTGCCACATTAAAGTTGGAAGCAAGGGCAAAAATATGAAACACCAAATTAAGAAGCCTAAGCTTCATGCCAATATCATATAACAAATTTATTGTGAGGGTTGAAGCCTCAACATCTATTGAAGCTTTATAGCATTTACATACATTCCAACCAATTGCCATGTTATTACATATCTAACGTCTAAACATTATTTTTTACATTTATATCATCCAGATCTTTTCTATCAAATAAAAAATATCATTATTTTGACTTTTAAAAAGTGAAATGCACATTTTCATGTATAGGTACGGTGACATATATGTAAATATATAAGTTTAGGTACTAGATAATGTAAACATATAGGAATTGAGTGGTGTGCATGTAAATCTTCCAACTTGATAATGAAAATGAAGGGACTCATAAAAAGTGAGATAGCTTGGAAGTCCAAACAATCTCAAATGTAGTGTGGAGTATATCTCCATTTTATCATGGAAGATTTGCATACATACCATTTAATCCATATATATTTACATATCAAACTTTGGTTTTGTACATAAAAGCCACCTTATCTATACATGAAAAAATATATTTTACTTTTTAAGAGTTAAAATGATAGTATTTTTCAAGTGATATGAAAGATTTGGATGGTACAAATATAAAAAAGTAAGATTTACTTGGTAGATATGCATAAGCACAGAAGAATTGGGAAGTATTTATGTAAATACTTCTTTTATCACTTTTTAGGCACTGAAATTCCTTTCATTTAAGGAGGAGTTTACCATCTTAGTATTGAACAATGCTTTTTTATGCACAGATAAGTTGAGAAAAGCATATAAACTCTTCTTTTTATTTTTTTTATAAGGCAAACTTGAATGTGAAAAAAAGGGTTAAATGGTGATATTTGAACATTAGACACTAGTTTTCGCTAAATGTTCGGTGATGGTTTACAAGTGACATCAAAAATTGAAACATCAAAGCTCAATCAATAGAAAATGATTTTGCTTGATCATTTTTCTTATAGAATGAGAGATTAATCAACCAAGAAGAGATGTGATAAATGTTGGTGGCCAGTAAATGTAAGATATGAGTGGGTGCCAAGTGTTTATGATTATGATTATCAATGAATTAATGATGTTGTGCGTAAAATGTTCAAGAAGGCTTGTTGCATAAGTCAAATATTGATACACTTTTATCCTCTACTTTACCATACATCATATGATGGTTGAAGAGGACCTTTGGAGGTTTTGAGAATGGAGGTGATTTTATTCAATTTTTTAATTTATAGGTGGGGAGACAATATAAGTGGGAAATCTTATATTGAGCATATATACTCAAACAACTTTAAATGACGTCAACAACATACATCCATGTTGGTTGACACGTGTTGCCTAGTGGTGATAATGGCGGTCATCAGTGTTGGTTGATGAACAATGTTAGGTATGTGGATAATGAATGTTGGTATTTGTTGTTAAAATGCAATGATGTTGGCAGGCGTGAAGTTTCGATGTTTGTAGATGATGGATATTGGCATTGACTGATGACATATATCGATCATAGTTACAGTCAATATTGGCCTCAGTCAACAACCAACATTGACATGCAGACAATTTAGAAAAATATCATACTCCTACGAAAATATGAAATATTAAAAGATTGCATTGATTCATGATCAGAAGACATACTTCTATAAACAAAATTTGATTTTTTCTATGTAATTAATCTTTACTCTATAATTTATGTGACTAAAAACAAACAGAAGAAAAGCTATCATGTNTTTTTAATTGATTTAAAGAAATTATTTTTCATTTTATTATTGTGTGATATACATCATGTCCATGATGAACGAAGTCAAACACTATTTTGGCATATCAAAACAAGTAGGAAACAATCTTTTTCACATGCAAGTTTCAAATTGAAGTGGTGTAAGAAGGCGGTGCAGGTCACTGGGATCGTTCTTCTTATGAAGATGGAGATGCTTAAGAAGAAGATAAAAATATGGCGACATAGTAAAATTTATGAAGGTTATTAAAAAAGATTGAATTGATCCTCCTTTAAAATGGTAAAATAACACAAGAAGATAGGCTGGTGGCTAACGATGTTTAGATCAATCCTCCTCTATAGGAGACAACATCGCGACTTGAAGGTGACACTGAGGTGGTTCGGAAGATGATTAAGGTGATTGAGAGTGACCATGCCGATATATTTATGTAGGGAAAGATGCATTAAAAATTATTGAATAACCTAATGTAAGCTTATAATAGAAGAAGTTGGGACAATTTCTTTTAAGAAAACGAGATGCAAAATGACTTGAAGTTTGTAGAATAACTCTAATAATGCTTATAGATCAAATATAAAACCACAACAATAGCAATGATATGATGCCTTAATAATTATGTAATTCTACAAATAGCTCAAGAATTAAAAAGCCCTAAAAGTATTATAAAAATTTTAATATAGTTAATGAATTGTGCAAAATTAGGCTAATCCTATTGTAATTAGAGAGCACCGTGAAAAAGCTTGAGAGCGTAATGAAATTGTCACTCATCTCGACTACAAATCTATATTGTTTGAAGGTTATGTGGTGCCATAAATAATTTTTGAAGCCATAATATGTCATTAATTAATCTATTTTGAGTTAATTTAAATGTCCAAGGGTGTATGCTCTCTCTCAAAAACTTATATNGAAAAGCCCTAAAAGTATTATAAAAATTTTAATATAGTTAATGAATTGTGCAAAATTAGGCCAATCCTATTGTAATTAGAGAGCACCGTGACAAAGCTTGAGAGCGTAATGAAATTGTCACTCATCTCGACTACAAATCTGTATTGTTTGAAGGTTATGTGGTGCCATAAATAATTTTTGAAGCCATAATGTCATTAATTAATCTATTTTGAGTTAATTTAAATGTCCAAGGGTGTATGCTCTCTCTCAAAAACTTATATNTCGGTGTAGGTCACTGGGATCGTTCTTCTTATGAAGATGGAGACGCTTAACAAGAAGATAAAAATATGGCAGCGTAGCAAAATTTATGAAGGTTATTAAAAAAGATTGAATCGATCCTCCTTTAAAATGGTAAAATAACACAAGAAGATAGGCTGGTGGCTAACGATGTTTAGATCAATCCTCCTCTATAGGAGACAACATCGCGACTTTAAGGTGACACTGAGGTGGTTCGGAAGATGATTAAGGTGATTGAGAGTGACCATGCCAATATATTTATGTAGGGAAAGATGCATTAAAATTTATTGAATAACCTAATGTAAGCTTATAATAGAAGAATTTGGGACAATTTCTTTTAAGAAAATGAGATGCAAAATGACTTGAAGTTTGTAGAATAACTCTAATAATGCTTATAGATCAAATATAAAACCACAACANCTTAAAACATGTCCTTCGGATATAAATGCCATTTATTTAATTAATATATCAAGCTAAATGCAAATCTTATTATAGATATGAAACGGCATTTTAATATTATATAATGAACCTTCAAACAAGATAATTCTGTCGCAAAAAACCTGTTCGCTGAGATGGTGCCGCGTCATCATCATTATCCTGTTGCTCTCCTCGGACAGCAATTAAAAAAAAATCGAGCATTTACATACACAACACACAATTCTTATCTATTTGCCTATATTTACATACGTGCCATTCAAATCTATGATATCAAAAATGTAAATATAAAAAAATAAATAAAATGTGCCCGATAACATAATGAAATATTCCTCCTGTGTTATTCGGGTGTTATTATAACACCGGAAATATTCTCAGAACACAATAACACCTGAATAATATATACTAACACATGAATAATATGGAATAACACTAAGGAATATACTCGTGTTACCGAGCCGGTTTTTTTTTTTTTTTTTTTTCACCGTAACGT